>PVKV010013104.1:0-62788 GCA_004027835.1 Alouatta palliata | reverse complement strand
CAGGTGTTCCAGCCGCCTGTTGACAAGGCGCCGGGATCTGTATGATTTCCCCTGCGGTGACCCACTGCGCAGGCTGAAACCGCGGGTGCTGGCGTTTTTTTGCCTGGGAAATCTCCTGGCCTGGCTGTCTGTTTCAGTCCCCTTTTTTAATCAAATGAATGGGCGGCTCTGCCTTCCCGGAGCTCCAATTGCCAGCTAACACGGCACCCGGACCCACGTCTTTTGTATCGGGAACCGCTGCGCCGGGGCGCCGCTCCAAACGGCGGCAGCGAAAATGGCCGCGCAGGCGAAAACAGCCGAGCCGGCGAAAACAGCTGCGCCGGCCAAACCAGCCGCGCCGGCCAAACCAGGTGCGCTGGCGACCCGTGGGGCTCCTCCCCCTGGGATTCTCCTGGTCTGTGGGCAATAAAAATCCGTCTGGGAATGTGGCGTCCACTCACCCTCCACGCTTTCACTGGGAGCTGCAATCCTCAGCTGCTCCTAATCGGCCATCTTGGATCAGTCCCATGTATTTATTTATTTTAAAGACAGAGTCTCATTATGTTGCCCAGGCTGGAGTGCAGTGGCTATTCACAGGTGCAATCATTGCGCCCTACAGCCTCAAACTCCTGGGCTCACGGGATCCTCCGGCCTCAGCCTCCAGAGTAGCTGAGACTACAGGTACTCACTACCATGGCCAGCTCTAATGTATCCCCATTTCACAGATGAAGCAGTCTAGCAGATGAAATCAAGCAAGCAGATTCTGGGGCCCAGCTCTCTGGCTTTGGATCCAGGTCTGACTCTTCCTAACTTTTAGACCCTGAGCAACTCACTTAACTTCTATCAGTCTCAGGTTCCTCATCCATGAAATGTGAATTAAAATAACACTTTACTTGTAGTGGTGTAAGGAGACTTAAATGAGCTAATACATATACAACACGAAACCCAGACTCCCACACATAATGTGCTGCTATAACTGTTAGCTATTATCATTGCACTGCCAAACTAAATACAATGTCTTTTATTTTTTTAAATAAAGGGGGAAAAGTATTTTTATAAAGTGCTTTTCTTGCTATAAGTGACTTCACTTACTCTGGACTGTAAGTTCTGAGTCATCATCATGTGGATGAAAGGCAGCTAGCTGTGCCCGCCACCCATTCTCAGTTTCTTCCTTTTAATGGTAGGAGTCCTTGGATTGTAGCTGGGCACATGGCCCCAGAGCTGGAGAACACATTTCTCAGCCCCTCTTTTAGCTAAATGTGGCCACGTGACTCATGTGGCTAGCTAAGAGAATATGAACAGAAATAAAGAGTAGAACTTAAAAACAAGCTGTGCACCTCTTTCTCATGCTAGAATACAAAGTGCTGGTTATAAAGCAGGCTCCACTGGGTCAAGGGCAATACTCCAGGAGACAGCAGAACTTCAAGAGAGAAGAAATCCAGGTCATGGTTGATGTCACGAAACAACCTGTCTCTCTCGTCTTTAAATGAGAGAAAATATACTTGGATTAAGACATGTTAAAAAATGAGGCTAATAGTTATAGAACAAGCATAAGAATAAAACTGCATTCATTAGAGAAAACCTAGCCGATGGCACAAATTGACCCAAAATATAAAAATGGCTCAAACACAGTTGACATGTATTTCTTGCTGATATAACCATACTAAATGGTTCCAGACTGGTATGTCTGTGATAAGGGGAGGAAGACTCTTGGCTCCACACTGTCATTCAGGGCCAGCATGATAAGTGCTGCCACCTTCAAGAAGTGGCTTCCAGCTTACTACGGTCATGTCCATGCAAGAGGAGGAGCTATGAAAGAACCCATAGAGGAGATTTGTATGGGCCAGGCCAGGAAATGGCCGTCATTGCTCCTACTCACATTCTATTGGCTAGAACCATCATATGGCCACATCTAACTGCAAGAGAGGCTAGGAAACCCAGAACAGCTATTGCACAGGTTGAAGTTATCCATCTCTAACACAAACACTGTGTAAGCACCCAAAGGCAAAGATTTTTATCTTTTTTTTTTTCCCCACACTGTGTCCGCAGCATCTAGAACAGAGCTCTGCAAACTTTTTCTGTAAAAACCCAGATAGTAAATATTTAGGCTTAATGGGCCACACGTTCTCTGTTGCAACTCCTCAACCCTGCCATAGTAGCATGAAGGCAACCATAGACAATATGTAAACAAATGAGCATGGCTGTGTTCCAATCAAATTTTATTTACATAAACAGATGGAGAGCCAGATTTGACCAGCAGAACCTTATTGGCTGATTTAGAACAGTGCCCGACACAATGGTTGGTGTCCAATAAACGTTGGCTAAATGGGTGATAGGGAATGAATAGTACAATTTTACAGGTTTGACCTAAGAAATAATAAAATATTACATGAAAAAAATTAGGAAAATGCCTAATGCATAGTAATTGCTCAATAAATACTACTTATTCATTATTTGGAGATGTAAAATAGAAATAAAGTATATTTCTCAAGGAGCAATCAATGTAGTAGAGAAGACAGGTATTTCTAGGAAAACAATTAAAATAGTATTTACATGGAATAATAGAAGTATGTACAGTGCTCTGATATAGTATAGGGTGGCTAATTCCGGGGAGGAGAGAGTGGGCCTAGGAGAAAATCACAGAGGAGATGGAGCCTGAAAAGGGGATAAAAGAATTAGAAGGCATTCTAAGAAATGAAGACTTTTTTTTTTACATTTCTGAGCCAGAAACTCATTAAAGGCAAGCTGATGGCAGACGCCAGAGTCTGTGTAGGAGATGTTCTGTCTGCCTGTAACAGTCTTCCCCTCCCACACTTCCAAACTTTCCTTCACACTCACCCTCGAAGTAAGTATCAGCTCAAACATCACCTCTTTGGGAAACTTCCTGACCATCTTTCCCTGCCCTGTGTCCCTCAGACCAGGTCAGCCTCCATTCCTGCATGCTCTCTAATGTCTGTTCCTTGTAAATTTATACTCAGCTGACTGTGTGCGTGTATGTGTGTGGGTGTGTGGATGTGTGGGTGTGTAGGTGTGTAGGTGTGTGTATACAATGTCTGCTTCCCATAAGGACAAACAGCTGGACTCAGTTGCTCACCACTTGGTACCTAACTGACAGAGAGAGCAGTCAATCATTATGTGTTGAATTAAAGAATAAATTTTGCATTGTGTTCTCTGATGGGGCCTTAAATGTGGATAATTGGAGCCTCTAATTGAGGTCAGATTGATCTACACTTCAGAAGCTAGATGAGCTGGTGATGATGTTGACGTGATTTCATAAAATCTTAGATGCTTAAGGAACAGCAAAATGCAATGGCTAAAACAGTAGGCTTGTACTATAATGTATATGCAACTTTTCTGCATATATATTAATAGTACGAGCCTACTGTTTTAGCCAATTATTCCCAAACTGAAAGTTCATTTTGTATAAATACCAAGCCCTAGAGCTAACCATTGGGGCTACAATCTCAGCCCTGCCACGTATTTATTCAACGTCATTGGGTGTTCACTCATGCCAACCCCTTCATCCGTCACCTGGGGATGGCAATAATAAAGGCTTTGGCTACACAGGGGTGTAAGGGAATTCGCACAGAAGTGCTTGCACATGGTGAGTTCTCAGTAACTGTTAGCTACTCCTGTTACCATTTCCCCTCCTACCACTAGAGAGCTAAAGAAGAGAGTCATTCCCCATTCCCACAGAGGTGAGCCACGGGGCTAATGCAGGTGAGGGAGGCACAGGGTGAAAGAGATTGAGTTCCAAGTAATCATCATATTGCATTCTCTAGATGTTACTATGACTTCATTTCCTTGAAAAGATTTGCAGACGTTCACACACCACAGCGGGGAAATAGAGCCACCCCAGATAAAATTAGGTCAATATTGATCAAGAAGCCAAAGGACGTTCAGACACATTGTTATGTGCACCCATTAAGCTGTGATATAACTGACGTTTCAAAATTAAGACCATGGGCACAGAGATGAGAACATGACTCATAGGTATTTCATACACATATATATTTGTTTATTGACTCTGTGTGTTATATATATATATACACACACAAACCATGCATTAGTCACTTGATAATTCAAGATTAGGTGCACATAAGCCAGCAATATCATTTCTATTTAAATAAAATAAGTGTGTGTATGCCAGTATTTTGTAATAAAAGCTTACACGAGTCAAATGTTTAACTATGTTATAGGCTTTGGACTAAGTATTTTATACATACAAACTCTGTTTAAAATAAAATCTTATAAGCTGATATGTAAATAAATTGATGAGAAGTAAAGCAAAACACCCAAATAGCACAGCTAGAAGAGGCAGAGCTAGGACTCTAACAGTTGGAAACAGTACAGCAAAATCTAACATTAGATACTGTTAGTGTTGGTGATATTACCAGCTAGTATATAGAATACACTACAAATGCCCAATGAATAGAAGAGTAAAAAAATTTTGAAGTTAAGTGTTCAGATACTGGAACTAAAATGACACCACAGAGTAAAATTTAGTCCCATTTGCTATAATGAACACAACCTTTGAGATGAATACTAGCCCACCAGATCCAAGCCCAGATGACATGCATCATCTTGACCGAAAAAAAAAAAAATACCTCTAGTTTTTTAGAAACTGTGAATTGCTGAACACAGCTTACAAAAATACCACAGAAAGAAAATAGTTCAATAAAAGGCTAAATTCTAATTAAAATAAATAGAAATGCAAGTAATAGCAGAAGGCAAGAGAAAAAATTGGGGAAAAATAAAAACTGTGTGTGGTTTAATCTTTTATCATCACATAGAAATGAAGTCATGATAAGTGAATGTTTCTTTTCCCTCCCTCTCTCTTTAGTTGATGATGTTTAAGAAAAAAAAATGTCTTTTTACTAATTTGAAATAGTGGATCTGGGATAGTTCAAGAAAAATAACAAAACATTACTCTTAACAAAGCATAGATTTGCATTGATATTTTCTTCCAGTATTTTCTTGACATTGAAACTCAAAGACGGGTGATTTGGAGGTTCTTAAGGCTTTTGTTGGATGGAAACACTCAAAGCTATCTCTGCTAAGGAAGAGAAGTTGGCAGCCCAGGAACATCTGCACATCACTGTCAGGGCCATCCCATGATCACCTGAGTACTTGATGCTGGACTGGAACACAAGTAGCATCTGCATCTTTTTGCCTAAGGGATTTCTGTGGGCTCTGGAGACCACAGGCATGGTAGTCCAGAAGTACCAGGAATTAATGGTCCTCTAGAAGCTACCTTCAACCAACAACTGACAATGTTGGTGTATAAATACCCCAACTCCCTCCCTCCTCAGAAGGAACAACTCTGAGGCATTTTTCTCCACTGGCTTCCAGAGATTTCCAGGAGACATTAAGCTCCTGTTTTCCATGGTGGTAGCTGTCTTGATGACTCAAATTTCCTTCCCTGGCTCACTTCCCCACCTCCTCCCTGGTATTTCCTGGTACAACCTCCCAAATAAACAACTTGTACTCAAATCTTTATCTCAAGTTCTGCTTCTAGGGAGAACCCTAAATAACAAAGAATCTACCCAAGCATTGAAGGGGAAGAAACTCACAAGGACGTGGTTTGTTCAGCTCCCTGATGGGGCAGGGGAGGTCAAAGAGGCAGGATGCAGTGATACAAGGAGATTAGGAGAAAATAAAGCTTATTTCTTACCCCATATCCTTTTTCCCAAACTCTCTCATGGGAATAGTTTCCACAAAAAGAAGCTGGATGAATGGTGATTCTATAGTTTATATACATAGAAGACTCCACCAGGAATTGCATTTCCTCCTGCAAACTCTTCATTTATGACATTTATTCAACAAATATACATCTACAGAGAGGCAAAATAGTTAAGTGGGCAGGGCAATGGCTTTTGGAACCAGATTGGTATGTTGCATCTGAGCTTGAGTCTCTGGCTCTCCTGATATCCTTTGAGCAAGCCAGTACTCTTTTAATAAATCATCGTTTCATCTAAATTAACCAGAGTCCATTTCTGTTGCTTACACCAAAAAACCTTCTCTGATAAGACGTCCTCTTCTGTTACTAGCCTGTAGTATCTCGAAGGGCAGTGTCTCCGCCTTGATTGCCTGTATGACCAAGGACTGGAATTTTTTTTAATTTATTTACATTTTTATTCTTTCTTTTTTGTTATTATTATAATTTAAGTTCTAGGGTACGTGTGCAGAACGTACAGGTTTGTCACATAGGTATACACATGTCATGGTGGCTTGCTGCATCCATCACTCAGTCATCTACATTAAGTATTTCTCCTAATGCTGTCCCTCCCCTAACCCCTTACCCCACAACAGGCCTTGTGTGTGATGTTCCCCTCAAGGACTGGATTTTAACCAAGATCAGAGTACCAGAACTTTCGAGAATGCCTGTGTGTGTGTGTGTGTGTGTGTGTGTGTGTGTGTGGATATGCACACGTGTTGAAGGAAAGAGAAAATAGATGGGGTATAGTTTGAAACAAAAATTTCAAGTTTACTTCCAAGTTTCATAATACAACTTTATATTTGTGGAATAAAAGGTAATGTTTCATCACACAAAATACAGCAAAAAAGCTCTACAAAAGCTTCTTGGTTCTTGAGACTCCCGGGATGCCTACAGGGCAAAGGCAAGGCTGGGTAGAGGTTAAGAGCACAGTATCTAGCATCAGACAGATGTGGGTGTAAATCTAAGCCCACTGTTTACAAGCCAGTGTATGCTAAGAAATGTACTCCTTGGGTTCTTACCTTTCTCATTGGCAAAAGGCAAATACTCATTGTTCCCATCTGACAGGGTTATCATGAAGATTAGAAGAAAAATAGCATACTTGCACTCAGTAAGTGTGGATGGATAGTGACAAAGGTCATGATGGCGCCAGTATGTCTGATCTGTGTGTGGCAAAGCCTTCAGGGAGCCTGTTTGCCTATAGGTCTGAAGAGGATCCTGGGAGATAATGCATCCTAAGGGAAGGGGCATCCAAACACACTTAGAATGGCCAGGTGCGGTGACTCACACCTGTAATCCCAGAACTTTGGGAGGCCAAGGTGGGTGATTGCTTGAGGCCAGGAGTTCGAGATCAATCTGGCCAACATGGCAAAACTCCATCTGTCTTTACTAAAAATACAAAAATTAGCCAGGCGTGGCAGCATGTACCTGTAATCCCAGCTACTCAGGAGGCTGAGGCACAAGAATCACTTGAACCTGGGAGGCAGAGGTTGTAATGAGCTGAGATCCTGCCATTGCACTCCAGCCTGGGCAGCAGAGAGAGTACTCTATCTCGAAGAGAAAAAAAAAAAAAAGCATACAAACAAACACACACACTGAGACTGACCTTAGCTGCCTAAGGAAAGGGAAATTCTGAATATAGCACAGGATGGGGCTCCTGGATGTGTCTCCTGGCCAACACCCCACTGCACTCTTGCCCCCAAGTCTAATGGACAACTGGAAAATGCAAGTAAAAACTGAAGATACCATAGCCCCATAGACTCTGTAAGATACGGGGTACCAGCAGACTGTCTTGGGGCCTCTCTATCAGAGAATATTATCACGACAGTCCCTTACACACCCACAGAACACAATGTACCTTGGCATCTTGAGGCCACAAGTTCTCAGTATGCCCTTCCAAAAGATGGGAAGGGCTGTGCCCTGTGTCTGCCCATCAGGTTCCATTGTGCCCTCTGAATGCTTTGCAGGTCAGTGATATTAGCCAGAGGGAGGCCCCTGACAGGAGCAGAATTTCATGTAAGCCCGTGTGGGAGAGCCTCAGAGCCCAGACCAGGGTGAGGCCAATAAAGAACTCACTTTGGAGCAGAAGTTAAGAGGCAGCCAAGGAACACAGTAATCAAGAAAATTATATACATATAGTTGGGTTTTTTTTGAGATGGAGTCTCACTCTGTCCCCAGGCTGGAGTGCAGTGGCCTGATCTCGGCTCACTGAAACCTCCACCTGCTGGTTCAAGCGATTCTTCTGCCTCAGGCCCCCAAGTAGCTGGGACTACAGGCATGCGCCACCATGCCCAGCTAATTTTTGTATTTTTAGTAGAGACAGGGTTTCACCATGTTGGTCAGGATGGTCTCAATCTCTTGACCTCATGATCCACCTGCCTCAGCCTCCCAAAGTGCTGGGATTACAGGTGTGAGCCACCGCGCCCAACCAAGATAAGTCATATTTTACTGCCATATTGTTAAAAAATTAAAATGACCAAAAAACATGTCAAACAAAATGTCATACACACACACACATAAACTCCCTCAATGCATATATACATACATATGATGCTGTATATAAAGACAGGACCAGCCACAGCACGTGCCCAGCCATATTAGAGCCTGATGCATACGACAACACCGTTAACACTGATCCTCTCTTTATCTAAAATTTTAATATTTTCTTCATCATGGCTTTTTGCATTCATTTTTACTATTCAATTAAATCATGGATACTGTAAAATAATTTTACTACTGAGTTTTTGGGTGCTCCATTCAATTCTGTACCCAAGGTGAGTGCCTCCCTTGCCTCACCCTGGAGAGTGCCCAGAAATACTAACTTGGGAAAGGAGAGGACGGCTTCATAGTGGAGGGCCGAACAGATGCCACCAAGAGGCAGAAATCTGTGTGTTATTCCTGTGGCTGTGACCTGCCCATTGCACCCACCCAGACAGATGGACCACCTCTGTGATGGAAACCACTTCAGAAGGATGGGCATTTTGGAATAGAATTGATACGTTCCTTTGCAGGTGAGATTTGCTTTTTGATGTTCCAGAGTAGTGTTCCCATTCCTGGCCTTTCCTGCCCACCCCCTTCCACCTCCTCCTGCTGGGAGCACACGCACGCGCACGCATGCACACACAGGAAGTTTGTCAGCAGCTAATCTGAGCCCATCTACTGCTCTTTTGTCAGTAATGGCATATCTCTGTGTGGGGACACTGTGCTGCATACGAAATAGGGCCTGTCCGCCTCGCCGTGCGCACTCGCTCTTCGGGAGGCTGAGGCTGGCGCTGACAGACAAAGGCTAATTGGCAGGATCCAGCAGTCAGTTTCTGATGACACAGTAGAAATAATAAAAGACAGAGATGGGAACAAAGAAAGTTTAGAGGGAATAATAAAGGAAATATCTATACCATGAACATTTGCAGACGAGAAGAGAGGGCAATTTGAAATGGGGGGGGCGGAAATGGTGTCTCCGTAAACAAGAAAGAATAAGAAACAAAGACATCGGAATGCCTTCCTTGATAGATCGTGTTAAAATAGATCAATAAGCGGACAAATACATAAATGGACAGAAACACAGATGAAATAGATAATTTGGCACTTTATACTCAGAGCCTACCATTTGCTGGAATTCAGTGACAGACACACACTCGCATATACAAGTTAAATTTAGTAATACTCAGGGAGTTCAAATTAGAAAGTCAAATAGTCCAGCAAATGATGGAACTTAAGGAAATGGCTACGATATCTGTTTATATCCCCATGTATGCCCTAGAGTGTTCAGGAATATTTTTATCTTCTCATTTGTTACTTCGCCCATTATTAAATTCTATGCAATGAACAGGGAACAATATCTAGAAGGGAAAAGGGGAAAAAGTAAAAACAAATAACTGCATTCCTCTTAGAGGTCACATGTCTTTAGGGAAACTCAGCAGTTGATCGTGTTCTTACAGGAAAACTAATTTAGGATTTCTGTTTAAATTAATGTGATTAAAAATTCCCCTTTTAAAATGCATACATTTTACATTTTTGTCAGGCTCAGCTTCATTGCACTAAACTGCGTGTGTTTGCAGGGGGACAGCATGTGCTTCTTTAGCAGGAAAATGATCAATTTTTTGCTGCTTTTGTTTCAGAGAATTTTACTGTCCAAGGAAATGACCTAGTTTATGGTTTCTCTGCATTCAGGGCATGTTGTGCCACCGTGCACACAAAGACAAAAAAAAAATAGCAACAACGGAAAATATCCTTCGGATTATTTTTTCAGCCCAGTTTGATGTATGGAAAGTACTCCGGAGCTCTTACACCAAAATCTAACTTAGTTCAACATCTATTTTTGCCTGTCTGCTGTGGACAGACCATAGTTCAAACCCTAGAGGAAGTTATGAGATGAAGCAGAGACTGCAAACTGGTGACCTGGGGGCCAAGTTGGCCTACAGACATGTTTTATTTTGTATTGTAGCACAGACACTCACATTGCAGCACTCTAGAGTGTATTGAATTTTATTTTTTATTTAGCTGCCAACATCTACGAATTAGGAGATTTTATTTAAAACTTCAGGTTTCTGGCTTCTTAAAAAACCATGGCAATGTCAGGTCTTCATTCTCATATGACAACAATTGGCCTGAGCAGTGGCTGCCCCCTAAGACAGGGCGAGCTTACTCTGGTTATCCCCAGTCCTCACCACCCCCTATTGTTCTCTTGCATAGAAGCTAAGTCTCACTTACCATTTATCATTATTCTTACATTATTGTTTTCCTTAGAGTAGATTTAAGAAACCTACATAGTGTTCCCTGTACTCATAAATCTATTAAAAGTGGAAAAATTAAAGACAAACCAAGCAATCCGTGTGTTTTAAAAAAACATTTTCTGAATTTCAGCTTATTTGATTCACTTATCTAATAGATCCCTATAAAAATAACAGCTAATACTTATATAACTCTTACTATGTGTCAGGAAATTTTCTAAGCCTGTTATGTATTTAAATTCATTTTAGCCATACAACCACTCTATGTGGTTGGTATTATTATGATCCAGTTTCACCGATGAGAAAACGGAGGCTCAAAGAGGTTAAGTGACTTGTTCGTGATCCATTGCTAGCATGTGGTAGAACCCTGCAGGCACCGAAATATTTTCTGCTTGATATAAAGCGTGTATGACAGAAGCATGTGATAAAAATAGCTAGCATGCATTACCTGCCTAGCATATTCCAGACACTAGAACAGGCTCAGAAAACATAAACCAGTATAAACAGAAACTTACACTGGGTTGCAAAAAGTCTACAAATAAGAGGCTTCAAAACTTGGAAAGAGGAAACTATTTATGTCAAGCGCTCAGAGGAAGCTTAGATTTTTTCATCCAGGAAGTGGAAGTTGAAATTGACCTTAAAGATTGAAGTCAAGAAGGAATAAAATACACAGAGATGTAGCTTGGGATGCAAGCGTCTTTAGCTGGAGAGAGTTGGCAAAATGTAAGATTATAAGATTATAAACGGGAAAATACAGATCACACCCCAGGAAGAACAAGGACTAAGGACAAGTACATCTGGATCATTTTTCTTCATGTTTCTTGAAATGCCAGCAACGGTCATGCATTCTAGGGGAGAGAGAGATGGACAGATCTTCAACACTTCCCTAAAAGAGTTTATACTGTAGTAAAGAAGAATAAAATATTTGTATGCATTTATGATTCAAGGGGGAAAGTGAAAAGTGCCCTAGCTAAGAGACCCTGTTATCCCACTGTCTGGTGAACACCTTCATTGTCCCTCAGGCCCTGCAACCCCAACTTGCAGAAATAGGAACCCATCATCTTCCACCACACCTCCTCTTCCCAGTTCATTGAAGGGTGCCATTTTCACAGGACCATGACCTAGATAACTGGGTACTATTCTTCTCTTCTCCCCTTTCTCCATCCTCAAGATCCTAGTAAACAAGCCCTACCAATCCCACTTCTGAAAGCTCTCTGAAATATCACATTGAGCTCAGTGGGCCATGCTTGTGATCCCAGCTATTAAAGAGGCTGATGGGAAAGGATCACTTGAGACCTGTCGTTCAAGACCAGCCTGGACAACATAGTGAGACCCCATCTCATTTAAAAAAAAAAGAATAAAGTCTCTGAAATCCATCTCTTCTCTTCTTGCCTTCTGCCACCACCTTGGTCCAGGCTGCCATTTTTTTCCCGACTAGGCTATTCCAACAGCCTTCTCACTAGAATGTCTCCCTTTCTACCATCTTGCCATTTTCCCTAAGCTTCCTATATGTATTTTAATTTACCTATGGCACATTGTTCCCTGCTAGAGTCCACTTGAATCATCATATTTTGAATGAGAGCAAAGTGACAAGTTATCAATGTAGAGATCTATTTAACATGAAGATAACAATGTGTTGCTAATTATCTCTACAGTTAGTGTTACAATGGCTAAGAACATGAGTTCTTGAAGTCTAACAGGATGGCGTTCAAAACCCAGCACATCCCACATAATAATGGTGTGTAACCTTGGGCAGATGAACCTCTCAGTTACCCTTTTTGTAAAATGGGATTAATAATAATACCAAACTTACAGGTAGCTGTAAAGAGTGAAGTAAATCATCATTATGCTTTGGGCTTGGCACATAGTAAGTGCTCACGAACTGTATTGTTTTTCTCATGAAGATTATTATTATCAGGTAGTAAAGAATGTTGATTGTTTAATAAACCAGGTTATTGCCTCACTGCTCCATGCCAGCACATAATCAAGAATGCCAGCATACCTGTAAGTCCTCGGGGCCTTGGAAACTGTGAAGCTAAGCAGTGTGGTTTGCCTCAATTAAGAGCAGAGAAATGGTTTCTTCTCCATGTTGTGATTTTAAGTAATATCAATGTTTCATAAAACTTATTAGTGTAGGTCTAGGTGAAACAAAAATAAGATGGCACACTGGGAAATTAATTTTAAACAAATCACATGTAAAATGCAAGGATTCGTAATATTGTTTCTAAAGCAGCCTAATCTTAATATCACATATTTTGCTTTATGAAGCTCCCAGTTTTAGATTAATCATATTGTTTTTTATTTACTATTCCATATAATAATTGGCTTATTTGTGATATTAATATGCATGAATTTTTTTAGCTTGCTTCTTCAGGAAAGCATTCAGCCTGATGTTTATAATATGTTGATTTTAATATGCAATGGATGTGTTTATATGCAGATTAAATTGGATTGCATTTATACTAAACAACAAAACCAAAATGTAGAGAGGTGCTGAGACCTGAGTAACTCTCATTAAAGTATAAGAACCCATGACACAATTTTCAGCTCTTTGCCTCCTAATAGCATAGCAGTAGATCAAATCTTAGCCTGTCTCCCTCAATATGATGCTGTACATCATTTTAGAAAGATGGAGAGATATTTGACTCTAGATTGTTCCTATAACAATGGTTCTCAATGGGGAAGAGAAGGGGATTTGGGCTCCCAGCAGACATTAGGCAATGTCTGAAGATATTTTTGATTGTCATAACTAATGAGGGGGTGGGGGAGGATGTTAGCAGCATGGAATTGGTTGTTAAACTCCCTACGATGTCCAGAACAGCCTTCAAACAAAAGAATTATTCATCCCAAAGTGTCAGTAGTTCTGAGGCAGAAAAACTCTATCCTATATGAGGAAAGGTATTTTCTTAAGAGTAACTGAAAACCTTTAAACTGCAATAAGTTGGGGCTGCGCGTTTTCAAATATTTTCTACAACTCAACCTTCACTAAATAAAAGCAAAAACAGGTGTTCACTGTTTGAAAGCAAATAATATATATTTAATACATGTTTACTGAGGTTCCATTATATGTCAGGGACTATCCTAGGCAAAGTCTTCAAGGGGTGACATCAGTGGATAGATAGATGATCAATAGACAGATAGATGGATGGATGGATGGATACACTGATAGATAATAAATAGGCAAATATGACATAATGTAGTGGGTAAGTGCTATGGAGAAACACAAAACAGGTTCAGGAGATGGGGATTTTCAGAAGCTCTTTCTGAAACAGTAACATTTGAGCAAGGCCTAATTGAAGTGGAAAAAGGACCCATGCACATACCTGGAAACAGTACACCTGGCAGAGAGAACAAATGCGCAGAGTGTGAAAGTGGAAACATGCTTGGTGTGATCAAGAAGGAGCAAAGAGACCACCGTGAACAAGAGGCAGCATGCAGGAAAAAAGGTCAGGCAGGTAGAGGGGCTGGGTCATGCAGGGCAGGGCTCTGGGAGTCCTGCTAAGGACTTCGGATGTTATGTTAAGTGTGATATCTTTATAGGTGTATATATTTATTGGGATTTTCTAATTCCAAAAGTAATACATGCTTGTTGTTTTTAAAAATAGTAAATATTGCTGATATGATACTTGAAAACACACCAAACATCAATATTAACAATTTGTTGTATATTCCTCCAATTTTTCCATGCATATACTAAGACCACCATATGTACTACTCATTCATTCATCCAGTCACTTATTACAAATAAATATGCGCATATATATATACACACATATATACACACATACACACACACACAAACAAAAAGCATATACATATGCTTTTTGGCAACTTTCTTTTCTCCCAATTATTCCTTTAGCCCAAATGGTCTGGTTTTGATTTCCTTTTTTCAACTTTTCCAGCTACTGGCTTGGAGAGGAGGGGGAGGGGAACATTTAAATGAGTGTTATTTAACTCTTTCTTTTCCTTCCCATATCTAGCAGAAAAGTAATCAAGAGAGAAAAAAATAGACAGGAAAATCAGACCAACTTATAACACAAATGTTGAAATGGGCAGAGTTCTGTATTTTTAAAGAGCTTGTTTTATTTCCTTCACTAATGTTTTGTAATTTTTCTCTGTGGATATCTTACACATCTTTTGTTAGTTTTTCCCCCAGGTGTAGGTTTGTTTTTCTTTGGGGGGGGTTGTTTTTGCTTTTGTTTATTGAGACAGGGTCTTGCTCTGTCATCCAGGCTAGAGTGTAGTGGCACAATCTTGCTCACTGCAACCTCTGCCTTCTGGGTTCAAATGATTCTTGTGCCTCAGCTTCCCAGGTAGCTGAGATTACAGGCACACACCACCATGCTACACCTTTCTAGAATATATCACTTCTCCATCTAAAACCTTCCAAAGGCTCCCCATGGATGCTGGATAAAGACCAAGCCCTTCTCCATTACAGACCCTCCCAACCATGCCTGCTAAAACTGCAGCCACTGGGTACCTGCACACACTTTTCTTTCAGTACCCTATTTCTTCTGTCAAGAACATCCTTTTTCTTTACTTTTCCTCAGAAACAGACTAATGCTTCAGTACCACCTAAAATAATCCCTCTTGGAAAAAACTCCCATGGCCCTTTATTCAAGGTCTGTGGCAAGAATCGATCTTGAGCTATTATTCTGCATCCTTCCGGTTCAGCTCACTCACCTGCAGTTCTCTTACCTGCATTCCAAGGAACGTTTTCTCCCAAACCGAACCAAAGTCTCAAAGAAGCCACAGGACTAACTATGAGACCAAAAAATTTGCATGCAGGATTATAGACAGAGTTTTTGGCTCCCAAATAATAAGAGTCAGACTTAGACTCTAGGAAAGTGGGAGGAGGCAACAGACAAGTAACTCAAACTGAGGAGGAACTGGAGAACCTAGAATCCTGAAACTGCCAGAGAGAATTAATTACCAATGGGCTTCTGTCTGCAGAACCACAAAGCAGAATGAAAGAGACCTTGTACCAGCATGTCCCTGTGTACACATTGCAATCCAATGATCCTAGATGTCTGTAAAGTCTCTGAACACAGCATGGAGGACTTGGATGTCTCAAGTCAGAAAAGAGATGTCAAGAGAAATCTTTGGCCTTTGAGCAAGACACAATAGAAGAAAAACAGAAAGTTTCCTTCTGTGAGGTTTTCAACAACAAGAGGGGAATCTCCAAAGGACCCATGACAATGCCCAGAGGAGAGAAAAGTCAGACTCAACATCCCCCAGGTCCAGAGACTGTGTAGCCATTCCACAAGAGTAGCCGTAAAGGGTAGACTTTCTGGCTCCCCAGCCTCTCCTCCATCCCCTTTCTCTGAACATGGAGAGGTCAGAAACCCCTTTTAGCAAGCTTGTAGACTCGGAGTGAGGAAAGAAAGAAGGTGACTATTTACTGGATGTAGGCTTCCCTGGAGAGCACATCTATGGGAAGGAGAAGATTTAATTTTAAGTCAAGTTCAGAGGTTGGCTTATTATATGGTGCAAAACATTCTAATTTCTGAACTAAGACTGCGTTTAGTAGCTTAAAGTGACTGCAGAAATTTCTATTAAAATGAGCGATCAAAAAAGTCATCCAGGGGCAGGAAACAAACCTTCCCAGTTTAATAAAGTTTTAAGTGATAGCGGAAGACAAAATGAAATTGCTTTATGTTTACACCCCATTATTTCTACTTGTTTAATGTTCTATTCTATACAGAAAACTGCTGCTTAACATAATGTCTCACATATGTTAAATTCTCAGTAAATGTCCCTGAAAGAATGAAAAAAAAAATGCTGGAAAATTACCATTTAAAGATAAAAGAGTAAGAACAAGAGAACAAAATCCCATAGGTAATTGCTAGCACACTTACTTTTAAAATAACGTTAAAATTATCATTCTGTTTATTTCTAGGGACTTGAAAATTCCTCTCTGGTACCCATTCCTGTGTATTAAATCAGTGAACAAATGAAACTCATGTTTTGAGCTGGTTAGCATATCAAAACATAAAGCTCCAGAAAATAGGAGCCTTGTGTGTATAAATTCCCCCAAATGGCCAAACCATTTGTTAAAATGTTTACCCAAATAGTATCCAGACCTGACACTGGGGATTTCCCCTATCTCTTCTTTAGGATTTTGTCCATAGAAAATAGAGGCGGGGGAAAAGATACTTTAGGCAGAGAAAATAAGTATATGTGCTGAAAGGTGTGGAAACAAGGAGATACTCAGGACCCCCTGGCTGGTTTGATTCAGCTGGAAGCTAGGCTGTATGGGAAGGAAGAGGTATACACGGTGAAAGGTGAAGGCAAAATAATAGACTGTAGCTATTCCGAGCAGTTTGGAATCCATTCCTCCAGGGAAGCACCTTAGGATTACCCATGGGAAATGGGCATTTTCTCCTGGCATTTTCTCCTGGCATTTTCCCCATCTCCTCCTCACTTTTAATTAAGTGGTCAGATCTGCATCTGGTAACCCAAGGCAGAACACAGACTGTCCCCCAGTCTTTTCTTCTGGCTAATTTTTTACAAAATCCTGTGATTTATAAATGTGCTTCTGAAAAAGAAAAAAAAAGAGTGAGAGAGAGGCAGTTTGCAAACAAATCCAGAGCATACTGAACAAAATATGTAGGAAAAGGGATTTTTCTATGTATTAGTCTTATTTCACCCTGCTATAAAGAAATACCCAAGACTGGGTAATTTATAAAAGAAAGAGGTTTCATTGACTCACAGTTCTGCATGGCTGGAGAGGCCACAGGAAACTTATAATCGTGGCAGAAGGGAAAGCAGGCATGTCTTACATTGCAGCAGGCAAGAAGTTAAGTGTGAGCAGAGGAAAAACTCCCACTTTGAAAACCATCAGATCTCATGAGACTCACTCACTATCATGAGAACAGCTTGGGAGAACCATCCCCGTAATTCAATCACCTCCCACCAGGTTCTTCCCTTGACACATGGGGATTATAATTCAAGATGAGTTTTGGGTGGAAACACAGCGTCAAACCATATCACGCTAGAATTCAAGGAGAATCTGCCCAGGTTGGAGAAGAAGGCTTTAAGCAAAAGAGAGAAAGGAGGTCTGTGGGTGCAGAGAGGTAGGCAAGGTAGGAGACCTGAACTTCAATTCCCTCCTGGGGACTCTAGAAAGACAAGAAGCACCAGAAAAGGAATGACCATAGAGCAAGTCGAGGCAGATGGGACCATAAAAAATTTCCCCCAAATCCCTTCACCCTGGACATGGCAGAGAGGTGGCAGAAAGCTGCTGTGCTTGTAGGGCAAATGGGGCAATGAACATTCCTGTGGCCAAAGCCAGCAGACCAAGGGAGCCACTTCTTTTGCCTGGGCATAATGCAAGCCCCCAGAAACATGAATAAACCCAGAAAAGACTGGGGCTTATGGTTGCCAACAACTGAAGCTAATTCTGAATAATTCCAGCCGGAAGAGCATGTATCAAATGATTCTTTGTCACTCACAGATTTTTCACTCATATCTGGCTCTTTGGAGCTCCTGGGAGCTCCAAAGAGCCAGATATGGAGGTTTTGCAGTCAATATTGCACAAAATCAAAGTATAATCATGGTGCCATGGCAAAGCCCCCATGAACAGAGCTGGGCACAGATGCAGGAGTTTAGACTGTATGTAGTGATGCCAACAGTGCTGGACACTGGTCACTGATGCCGCAACGACTTCTGCCCCACCACAACCATTGCTACCAGCAGTCACCAGAAAGCATTCTGTGCAATCCCTGAGTTCTCCTGTCTCAAGCTTTTAATGGCCATCTGGAACTTCCAGGGAGATCAGGAAAGCATATAACTGGGGTTTTCCCCTTCAGATGTGAGAGGCGAGCTCAGCCTTACAAAGATGAGGTTTCCTCAAACATGGGAAGGCAGCTCAGATGCACTGATAAATGTCCACCCCACGAAGAAATCTCCAGAAAGAACTGAGTTGAAGTTTTCTGTCAACCCAGGGCAATGGAAGCTCTAAGTCAGCAATTAAGTAGAGATACAGAAAATAAAATCCGATTGCACATCTGAGTTTACAGACTAAATCTGTACTCACTTTTGTGTAAGTCAATGGTCTACTGTTTTTGTGTTTGTTACAATCAAACCGCTTAGCACAGTGGTTCTTCAGAGAATGGTAAAGACTCTCTTGATTCCTGGCTCCACCACTTACTAATTGGGTGACTTCTTGTTATTTAGCACCCTCTGCAATAATTCCCCGCAAAAAACAAAACCTGGGAGTAATGAGAGCAGCTACCTCATAGCATTATTTGGATGAATGAGCTATTTGGCAGATTGAATTAAGGGCTCTAATTCTTCTCCATCGCTGTATCTGCACTCTTTGGCATGCCTCTTTGCAGTTTGACTCACTAAAGTGGTAGAACCTCAGCCAGGCACAAATGACTGATGCCTGTAATCTCAGCACTTGGTCCAGAAGTCAAGATGGAAATATCGCTTAAAGCCAGAAGTTTGAGACCAGCCTGGGCAACATAGCAAGACCCTGTTTACACACACAAAAAAATTTTAAATTAGCCAGGTGTAGTGGCATGCGTCTGTAGTCTCAGCTATTTGGAAAGCTGAGGTGAGAGGATTGTTTGAGCCCAGCAGTTCAAGGCTGCAGTGAGTTATGATGGCCCCACTGAGCAAGACTGTCTCAAAAAAAAGAGGGAGAAGAAAAAAAGAAACAGAGCTGCTTATATCACCTTATGTGTTATTTGGCCAACAGAGTGTAATGGAAATGAGTGTGTGACGGTTCTGAGCCCGGGCTTCCAAGAAGCCTTGTGTGGTCCTGCTTGGACTTCTGCCACTGTCCTGAGACCATGTCCAGACTGGCCTGTCAAAGAACAACGAGCCAGGTGGAGCTGAGCCGAGTCACCCCATCACCCAGCAGCCCCTGCTGACAGCCTGCTGACACCCAGATATGTGAGCAACCCAGACAAGCTCAGCAGGGCCACTTAGAGGATCACCCCTGAGCAAAATCAAAAAAATGCCTATGTTGTATGTCACTGAGCTTTTGTAGCTGTTATTGTATGCAGCAATAGCTAAATGTTACAGAACTGTATTAAAGTTTTAAATACAAAGTAAGCACATCATAAGAATCCTATAAATGCTAACAAGCATACAAAAAAGAAGGCATCATATAAAACACTAGCAGCTGTATAATTTGACATGGCAAGGGATGACAATCCCTAGAAAATTATCAATGAGATTTGTCACTCAAGGGCACTGTCCAGACTGATATTCTGAATATCAGGTAGAAAAGGTCGACTTTCTCCCTAAAACACAGATCTAAGCGAAGGTTAAAAAATTAAAACCTTGCAGACCCTAGCTGTCTAGATTTGATATCTAGTAGAAGCATATGTGTCCTTGCTGACTCAACACCTAAGTTACATGTGATAAAATAGAACACTGCAGCTCAAAATCCTATTTAAGCCCCAGATCAGTGGTTTAACTCTTATGTCTGGACAGGGAGACACTGCTATGTGATGGAAATGTTGTTTGAAAAAATATATATATTTTTAGTGGTAAAAACTGAGACAGCCACATCTGTTTTCACTGATTTAATGCCCAGCCAACTTCTCAAAAGGTAAATTCTGGATGTGTGTGAATGTATTGTGGGGCATGTCAATTGTTTTTATTCTCCATTATTGTACGTTCCCTCTAGCCCCTGTTCTCTCTCTCTCTTACAATTTTAAGTTTTTAAAAAATTCACTTTGGTAATCACAAAATAGTTTTACTTTGCAAATCTACTGAGATGATCAAAAATCTGTTTCCTGTACTTCCACAGTAGGTGGTATATAATGAATTCAAAAATTCAGTAAATAGAGCTCCATGGGCCTACTTTTTTCTCCTGACTCCTATGATTATCATAATTTGATTTTATAGTTTTCTGTCCTAAGCTACCAGCTAGGGAGTAATCTTTACTGAGTCATGAACTTTCCCATCATTAACTGTCTGCACCTATTTTCAACATATCAGAAGTGTCCAATAACTACATTTTATCTGCCTTGAATAAAGTCGAGTTGAGACACTGGGGAGCACACATATAATAAAGTTTCCTTTATGCTTTCACAAAATCCTTGTGGTTTCCAGCTCCAGCATTACCTGTGACTCCCTTTCCAGGAGCATGGAGATTGCATAACATGTCTTCCATAGAGACCAGGACATATGTTTACAAGGAAAGAAAACTGAGTAATTTCCCACTGGTCCAAAGGGAATATTAAACTCTTCTGTCATTCTATAGTGTATTATTTATGGTCCCTTTTTGTTGGGTTTTTTTTTTTTTCATTTGTGAGTTCAACTTCATGTCCTGATAGAAGGTGATAAAATGCTCAATGTGTTAAAAAATTTTATCACTAAATCAGGAACAAAACTATAAATTTGGGCTTTTAAAATCAAAGTGACTGGTGAGGATCATTTTGCTTCTGAAATATTACAGTAGTGATCAATTTGCTGTAAAACTAAGCAGTTTACCTCAGCAATCTATAGTTGGAAAGCAAGTTGTTCAAGAGGAAAGTTTATGCCCAGCCCAAGAGATAAATTAAATTTTATGGGGAAAATATGCATTATTACATGCTTATCTGTTTAACACATTATTGTTGGCCACATCAGTATAATAAATATCTTTAATCATGTATTTTATCTCTCACACATGTAGTTATGTAGTAATTTTATTCTTCCTGTATTGGTCCAAACATAATTCAATTAATCATAGAATAGAGAAGAGCTTTCAGATCTTTAAAAAAGAAAAATTCTGATTTGCTGAGCAAATATACATGCCCTGTGAAATGGGATTGGCTGGCAGTAGAAGAATAATTCAGATAATATTTCCTCAAAGGGTAAGCATCAACTGATCTAATTTATCCTTTTTCTCAAATTTAAACTCCCCTTCTTACACAGCAGCTTTCCACTAGGAAGGCTTTGGCTTAACTTGATTCCATTCATGAGGGGTAATTTCACTTTGAAGATTTTGCCTCAAAGTATACATTGGTTGTAAAAAATCAAACATAGGAGATACAAATTCAGGGCTTATGCATACATAAGTAGTCAATCACAAGAGCTAATATTAATTGAATCTCAGCACTTGTCAGGCTGACTTACATCATTCTGTGTAATTTCCACAAAAATCCTATGGGCTAAGAATGTTGCTATTTCTATTTCATAGATAAGGAAACTGGGCTTCGAGAAATTAGCTAGCAATGACTGGAGGAAAGAAGGGAACCACACAGGAATCCATTGCTAAAAACCACCTCAAGAGAGGATGGCAGCTTGAAGTAAGATGGTAGCAAGGTATCGATGGAGATAAAGACCAGTGGATGAAATTCAGAAATATTTGAAAGATGAAATCAACAGGGCTAGATGGTTAAGTGGTTGGTGCCATTTCCAGAGAAATGCATTTTCAAATGTTTGCCAGCACACTCCATGCATTTATAAGAATAATATAAGGCAGAAATACCAAAGCATTTTTCTGTATTTTTTTCTTCATCCCATCTATTTTGCATGTAAATGGGTATACAAAAGACTTTATTGCTCACCACACAGCATGCAGTATGAACATCATGTTTATTTCTATGCCTCTTGTGCCCTCAAGTCTCACGTCAGCAATGGATAGATGCTGCATGTTGTACAGTGAGTAATAGTCTTTTGTTTCTGATCCACAAGTCTCATGTCTGCTTCCAGCATCTAAAAAATTGTAGTGGGATGGGGCCAGGTGTGGTGGCTCATGCCTGTAATTCCAGCACTTTGGGAGGCAGAAGTAAGCAGATTACTTGAGGCCAGGAGTTCAAGACCAGCCTGACCAATATGATGAAACCTCATCTCTACTAAAAATACAAAAAAAAAAAAAAAATAGCCAGGTATTAGGGGACCGCTGTAGTCCCAGTTACTTGGGCAGAGGGGGAGGGCTTGAGGCAGGAGAATTGCTTCAACCAGGGAGGCAGAGGTTACAGTGAGCCAAGATCACGCCACTGCACACCAGCCTGGGAGACAGAGCTAGATTCCAACTTTTAAAAAAAATGTAGTGGGGTAACTTGTTAGCTTGCAACCAAAATAAAAATCTAAGACCTTCTAAACTTCTTGACAACAGCATTGTTCATTGTCTAGTGATCTTTTACATTAATTTATTTTTTAAATCTTATTATTATTAAATTAACTAATACTTCTTCCTCCTCTCCAAAGGATCCAAAACAGCCTATTAGTTTATATTGCTCAAATTCTACCATTTTGGTTTTCTACCTCTTTTCCTTATTTTTCAGCTGGTATAATTACACAGCAAATCAGTATTATCATAACCCAGAAATATGAATTGCCACATCTATTTACATTTGCAGGTCAGGCACGGTGGCTCACCCCTGTAATCCCAACTCTTTGGAAGACTGAGGTGAGAGAATCATTTGCGATCAGGAGTTCAAAACCAGACTGGCCAACATGGTGAAACCCCGGCTCTACTAAAAATACAAACATCAGCTGGATGTGGTGGTAGGAGCCTGTAATCCGAGGTACTCTGGAGACTGAGGCAGGAGAATCGCTTGAACCCGGGAGGCAGAGGTTGCAGTGAGCCGAGATTACACCACTGCACTGCAGCCTGGGTGACAGAGCAAGACTTGATCTCAAAATTATAATAATAATAATTAAAATATTTACATTTGTAAATGTCTTAACAACATTCTAAATAAACTGTTGCATATAAACAAACTAGCATAAGCACTCCATTCATCAACAAATATTAACTGAGAACCTACTGTGTGCCTTTTGCTGACATGTGGTAGTGAGAAAGACAGAGGCAATCCCCGCCCTCTGAGAGGGAAGCTTCTAAACAGGAACACAAGTAATTAAGCAAACAATTACATCAAAAGATATTGCTACGTTAGATGGTAGCTGCCATCAAGGGGAGGGTAAGCTGTGAGTTGATATTTGATGTCACTCTTACATAAAATTTGACCAGAAAAGGGTGGAGAGGGTTGTGGACTCACAGTCCGAAAATAGTTTATGCAAAGTACTATAGGTGGGCAACACCTCGATAAATTTATAAAGTATGAGTGGGAAGGGGAGAGAGATGAGGGGACAATAGGTAAGAAATAGGCAATTCAAATTTTTTGATTGTGTATAAGGATTCAGATTCAGATTTACCCCGCAGGCAAAGAGAATACAATACAGGGTCTTATGGAAAGAAGCGTACTTTAGAAAACCAAAGATTTACAGTTTAGAAAAGAAAAACCACTGGCTCACACCTGTAATCCCAGCACTTTGGGAGGCCAAGGCGGGCAGATCACGAGGTCAGGAGATCGAGACCATCCTGGCCAACATGGTGAAACCCCGTCTCTGCTAAAATACAAAAAAAAAATTAGCTGGGCATGGTGGTAGGCACCTGTAATCCAAGCTACTCGGAAGGCTGAAGCAGGAGAATCGCTCGAATCCAGGAAGCAGAGGTTGCAGTGAGCCGAGGTCTCGCCACTGCACTCCAGTCTGGTGACAGAGGGAGACCCGTCTCAAAAAAAAAGGAAAGAAAAGAAAAGAAAAATCACACTGGCTGCTGAATTGCTGAATTGAGACCCCATCAGAAGGAAAGACTGGCATGGATTCTCAACTACAACACTATTGATATTTTGGGCAGGATAATTCTTCCCTGAGCGGGAGGACCATCCAGTGCATTGTAGGATTTCATCAGCATTCCTGACCTGTACTCATGGATGGATGCCACTTCCAGACTCTTGATTATGGAACTAAAAATATATCCTGGGGAGAAAAACTGACTCCCACTGAGAAGCACTGGAGGAAAGAAAACCAGGTTTGGAAGCCGTAAGTCAGGAGAGAGATAAAGGCAGACTTAACTGCAGAAATGGGGGAAACTGCAGATGGATTGGAGAAAAATGGAGAAGCACCCTTGAAGTTTCTCACTGGTCTGTTTACACATCCCTGAGAAGGGTCTGCTGTGCCGGAATGACCCACCACTCAACTGTACAGAAATGAGTTTTACTATGTAGTTCTGCCTCTATTCTAAGCAAAACCTACTATTGTGCTTGTCTGTCTCAACCCCGCTAAGTCGTATACATTCATACATATGTATGCATTCGTTAAGTTTTTGCAAGCATAATTTAGACTTTTCAAAACAGTGACATGGTAACAAAGAAAAATTGAGACATGCATACATTTTGAATATTGATTCCAGTTTCTCACATACTACCCCTGACATTTTTCATGCTGCTTTGTTTTTATTCATTTGTTTTCTCTGCTTTTCCATGTCTTGCCCAAATTTAAAGAAATCTACAACTAACAGGCAATTAAGCCCACCCATTACCTATAGAATGCAAACACTCTCCCAGGCCAACCCACCCGAAAAATCTGCCAGTTACTCTGTAAGGGATTTTATAGGCTCAGGAACAACTGAGATAACTAAATTTTCATAAAATTTATTTTGGTAGAAATGGCTATTATATTTACAAGACGTGAACTCTGTGCTAGGAATTTTGCAAATATTATCTCATATATTCAACCTTCACAAGTACTGTACAGGAGCATTTATCCCCATTTTACATCTGCAGAATCTGAGACTGAAAAGGTTGGTAAAGAAACCACTGATCAGTTACAAAGCTGGGAGAGAAAAGCGGGGGAACAGGGCTGAGCAAACTGTTTCTGCAAAAGGCCAGATAGGAAATATTTTTGGCTTTGCAGGCCATTTGATCTCTGTCTCAGCTATTTCAGTTCTGCAGCTGCAGCACAAAGACAACCACTGACAGTAGGTAAACAAATGGGCATGGCTGTGTTCCCATTAAACTTTATTTACAGACACTGACATTTTAATTTCATATCATTTTCACACGCATATCATTCTTCTTTTGATTTTTTTTTTTTTTTTTGACCATTTGAAACTATACAAACTATTTCTAATTCACAGCCAGGCAGAAACAGGCAGCAAACCAAACTTGGCTCTCTGGGTGCAGTTTGCAAAGGTTCTGGTGGAGAGTGGGTAAGATCATGGACCCTAGCAGCCGACTCCCTGGGGTTGAATTCCTGCTCTCCCACATCATAAATTTGTAAACTTTGTGAGTTACTTAACCAACATCTCTGTGCTTCAGCATCTCAGGTTGGCTTCCTAGAAACAGACCCTGAGATAGGTTTTGAGGGCAAACAGTTGATTTGGGAGGTGATGCCAGGAAGCTCTGGTAGGGAGTATGGGAACAACACAAGGGAGGCAGGGAGGACACAGCTGGTCACGTCAGTGAACAGGTTCCTGCCAGAGGCAAGTGGAGACCTGTCAGGGTGCCTTGAAAGACTGCATGGGGCACGTGCCAGTGTCCCCTGCCTAGCAAGGAAGCTGGGGTACTGATCATCTGACTCCAATCTATCACTGGTTGAGGGATTCTCCTGGAACATTAACTTGCCCCAAGCTTGTCCCTCACTCGTCTGTGGACAGTGCATTCCACGGAGCAGAGTCCTGGGATCCTAGAGTGCACAGTCTTTGGTGTATCAGGAAGCTGTGAAGCTCAGGCATGGAGTGGGGAACTGAAGGCTCTGCCAGCACTGTTTCCTCACCCACAAAATAGGCATAATCACAACAGCTACCAGTTGGGCACAGTGGCTCACGCCTGTCATCCTACCACTTTGGGAGACAGAAGCAAGAGGATCGCTTGAGGCCAGGAGTTCAAGCAACATAGCAGGACTCCATCTCTACAAAAAATTAAGAAGTTAGCCAGATGTGGTGGCACGTGCCTGTAGTTTTAGCTACTTGGGAGGCTGAGGGGGTAGGATCCCTTGAGCCCAGGAGATGCAGGCTGCAATGAGCTGTGATCATACCACTGCACTCCAGCCTGAGAGACAAAACGAGACCCTGTCTCAAAAAAGACAAATAAATAAAAAACAATGGCTACCTCTGTGTGCATGGAAAGATAGGACGAAAGAACATGTAAAGTGCTTTACAGCTGGGATCAGGAGAGAAGCGCAAAGCACTCTCCCCGAGCACAGAATTTCACAAGATGCAAAAAAAAAAAAAAAAAAAAAAAAAAAAACTTAATAATCAATATAAACCATATTTTCATGTGATTTTTTTAAAATCAAAATGAGGGCTAGGTGCAATGGCTCACGCCTATAATCCCAGCACTTTGGGATGCCAAGGAGGGAAGATCACTTGAGGTCAGGAGTTCAAGACCAGCCTGACTAACATGGTAAAATCCCATCTCTACCCAAAATACAAAAATTAGCTGGGTATGTTGGTGGGTACCCATAGTCCCAGCTACAGGAGAGGCTGAGACAGGAGGACCGCTTGAACCCAGGGGGTGGAGGTTGCAGTGAGTCAAGATCGCACCACCATACTCCAGCCTCAGCGACAGAGCAAGACCCTATCTCAAAAAATAAAATAAAAATGAATACCAACAAATTCATTATGAACAAAGATCAGAATTTTAAACAAAAACAGGATCAGTTACAGTGCTGGACAGATCCATCTTAGCACCTGAAGCAAAGGAGGAATGGTGCATCCCTGAAGGATATAAGTTTATGATGCTTTTCGCAGTTCATTATTTTTAAGAATTAAGCTTTCAAACCATTATGTTGTACACCTTCATTATATACAGTAAAAATAAACAAATAAATAAATGAAGAAATAAAAATGTCATGGATGATTTTGCTCCCCTTAACGCCAAAAAGAGTGACATAATAGACTATTTGGGGTTAAAAAATTAAATTTAATGTGAGCTTTAATATACCTACTTTTCAGTTTTTCAGTATTGTTTTCAATTTCTTTAATGTTCTGGGAAAAAAATTGGCCATTAAAAAATACATACAAGCACACACAGAGAAGGATAAACATTTTGCCTTTTACCTCCAGTTCTTTGTTTTTTAAACATAATTTCAACTTTTATTTTAGATTCAGGGGTAGGTATACAGGTTTATGACTTGGGTATATTCCCTAATGCTAAGGTTCAGGGTGTAAACAATTCCTCCACTTGGGTAGTGAGCATAGTACCCAACAGGTAGGTTTGGGGATGTTTTTTTGAGACAGGATCTTGCTCTGTTGTCCAGGGTGAAGTATAGTGGTGTGATCCGAGCCCACTGCACCCTTAACCTTCCAGGTTCAAGCCATTCTTCCACCTCAGCCTCCCAAGTAACTGAGATGACAGGTGTGTACCACCATATCCACCCAATTTTTTTTTTTTAAGTAGAGTCAAGATCTTGCTACATTGCCCAGACTGGTCTCAAACTCCTGGGCTCAAGCAATCAGCCCACCTCAGCCTCCCAAAGTGCTAAGATTACAGGCATGAGCCCAGCACCCATCTTCTAGGTAGATTTTCAGCCCTTCCTCTCTCTCTCTCCTCTCCCACAGTAGCCCCCAGTATCTAGTATTCCCGTCTTTACGTCCATGAGTACTCTATGCTTAGCTCCCACTTGTAAATGAGAACATGTGATATTTGGTTTTCTGTTCTTGCATTAATTTGCTTAGGAGATAATTTGCCTCCAGTTCTAAGAAGGCTCCTGTCTGTACTTAAAATTTTGGTATTTTGTTCATGATGAATTTTTGTGTTCATTTTAGTTTTTTAAATATTGCATTAAAACATGACTTACCTTGATTCTTCAGGTTTTTGGTGTTACGCTTCCCCTAAATTTTGTGCCTGAAATAAGCGCTCCACTGGCCCTGCCCAAATCCTGGCCCTAGATGGTTCATGCATGACACAGAAATCAAGTGCTTAATAAACAATAGATAGCTCTGCTGCTCCTCTTCAAACCCAAATTGCCCGGCACTGCCTTGAGTCTTCCTTCATAACTCCCACCCTGCTCCCTGGGTCCACCACATATTCACATCTTAACAGTCACCACGATAAATTATGTCTCTTTTTCCATCATGGCATGTAGGGGGAAATGCAGTCTTTTATTGAATGTTTTTGAGGTATATGTGTTGATAACTACTCACATACCCTATTATGTAGGGGGAAAAGTTAGCAAAGCCAAGGCAATTATGGCTGGATAATTTGAAGGGCCCACTTTTTCTTGACAGCAAATTAATTGATGTTATAATGGGTATGTCACCCTGCGCCATCCATCAACATTTATTGAGTTCTGACAATGTGCTACGTTCCATGTGAAACAGAGCATGCACATACACACACCCCCCCCCAAAATCTCAGCTTATTTCTTACCATGTGTGATCCATTGATGATATCATTTGTAATGGGTTTTTTTAATGTAAAAGGGAAATAATATTGCCGGTATGCCCTGTTTTCTCTTAGCCTCTTTTATTGAGTTCTGACAATGCGTTAGGTTACATGTGCAACAGAACACACACACGCACACACACATACCCCAGAATCTCAACTTAATTCCTTACCATTAGTGATATTATTTGTAATGGATTTTTTTAATGTAAAGGGAAATAATATTGCCTGTATGCCTCGTTTCCTCTTGTCCCACCCCATATTTATCTTAGCTCAATGGCTCTGGTTGGCTTTGAGGATGAGTTGTCATCAACTTCTGAAATGTAATAAAAAGAATTCTGTTCGTGGGAAGAAGTGGATTTGTGTGAAAAATGCATTTTAATGACTCCTGTTTATTAATGACCCAAGCTTTCTGGAACCACATTCAAGAATTGAAGCTATAATCGGCCCCACTGATCCAGTCTTGCAGCATTTCACCACGTAAGCAGTGAAAAGAATCAGCGACAGTTGTCAAATCAACTAACCCCAGTGTGGTCTTTGGGCCTGTTAGCAGGAAAAGTAAATAAATAATGGTTTTGTTAAAAATGATCCTGGGGGGGGGGGGGGAAGCCTGTGAGTCAAAAGAAAAAAAAAATCACTGAATAATTAAGAAAGAAACTTCCTTTCCAGTTGCCAAATAAAACATTAAAGAATTGCAGGAAGCAAAACCAAACCAAAACACAGCTATTTAATTTTTAGAGTTACTTTTAGAAATTGCAGTGAAAGAACTCTCTGGGGTGGTTGCATGACTTTGTCCCCAATCACACAGTACCATTTATTTACTGAGTTACTTATTCGTAGATGTATATTTGCTGTTGGCAACACCCTCCAGTATCAGCCCAAGACCTACAGCAGTGAAATTTCATCCTTAACCCCACATTTCCTTCATTCCAGCAGCTCTGGTTACAACCTAATGTTATTTTAACAGTTTTTCTTTAATTTAACAATATTTAATTTGCATTCACTCAAGTGACATACAATAGATCATGCTATTACCATGATTTATATCAGTTGAACTGGCATAAATTCAACATTATAAATTACGCCTGTAAATGAAACTATTATTTTACAGGAATTACTGTAGCAGAAAGGCTAAGGCCCCTCCAGTCAACCTTAGTCAAACCCACTCTTTAGAGTTTTATATTTTATGCCCGCAATAAATGCTTTTGTGAAAGCTCATAACCCACAAAAAAAGTCATTTGAAGTACATTAATTACGATAATACTATCCAAAAAGCTGCAAGGGCCTATTTTTGTGACATCATTCTCTGATTTCTTGCTGCCTTTAATTATCCCTTTGATGGCTGCGGAGATTAACAGTCATACTTTTGTCATTAAATATAAGGCATTTTAAAGCTTAATCCACCTAAGTTCTAATTGATATTGCTTTCAGTTGGCAGATAGCGACCTGATTTATAATTCAAATATGCGGCCTCATATGCATCTCTTCAGTATAATGAAAAAGCAAAGTTCCTCTCATCTTTCTCAGCAATGTTAACATCAAGGAAAAGTCGCTTTCTTTTTTTCCTTTCATATCCGAAGCCTAATTGAAAACTGTTCATTGAATTTCAGCGTGATAGAAAAGTCTTTTTATCTCTCAATTTGTCCATTAGCGATTATAATTGAAGTATCTGCTATACAGCTGAATTGATATTGTTCTTGTTTAAATTCTGAATTTCTCTAAATCTTTCAGAAGACATCAAAAAAATATGTGTCTACATATGCGCGCACGCGCACACACGCATCTGTGGCTTAGACGGCATCGGCTAACAATAGCGCTTAAATGGAGGATTAGTCTAACTCTCCACGTGCATAAAGCCACACAAAGGAGGAAGTCATCTAATTTTGCTGGAGAGCGTGTTGCAGGATAATTTTACCAGCATGACCATAAGGTTTGCTAATTGCCACATCTGTTTAACAGCTGTCAGATGCTCCCCACATGCTGCCATCGATATTACAACAGAGTACATTACCGGAAGTTTTATTGTTTTCAACTGTTATTTATTTGTCATAGACATTACCGCAGCTAATGACATCTATTTATGTTATACCACTAATTATTTGGGGTTTTTTTTTAACCTCTGTTTAATCCAGCTTTGCAGTTTGGATTGCACTTTTCTCTCCTGCCCCCACCTCTTAACCCCTGGCCTTGTGTCCCTGCCACGACAACCCCCTCGTGTAAATGACAATAATTATTTTTCATCTATAGTCATAAATATTTTAATAGATTTGTAGAATTTTTTTAAAAAGACGTTTTCAAAAGGTCTTCATTCCTTAACGACACTGATGAATTCTTCCACTAAATCTCTAAGATGAGCCCATGTTACTAATGATAAATGCACAAATACATCACTGTTTAGGCTGCCTTTATGGGGGCAGTTAGTCTTGCTGATTTTTTGTAATTACTTTTATATTTCACTTGGTTCCTCACTACATTGCACTTCTGTAAGCATAACAAACTTTGACATCTATTTTTTTTTTTTTTTTTTTTGAGACGGAGTTTCGCTCTTGTTACCCAGGCTGGAGTGCAATGGCGTGATCTCGGCTCACCGCAACCTCCGCCTCCTGGGTTCAAGCAATTCTCCTGCCTCAGCCTCCCGAGTAGCTGGGACTATAGGCACGTGCCACCATGCCCAGCTAATTTTTGTATTTTTAGTGGAGACGGGGTTTCACCATGTTGACCAGGATGGTCTCGATCTCTTGACCTCGTGATCCACCCGCCTCGGCCTCTCAAAGTGCTGGGATTACAGGCGTGAGCCACCGCGCCCGGCGACATCTATTAAGTAGAAAGCAGAGACTAACAAACTGCAGACTGAGCGAAATACGCATGGCCTGATTCAAAATGAATTGACAGGTGTCACTGATCTCTATCATATGTAGAATATGTGGAATCCATATGTGTATTATTTATCCATAGTAGATGCCTTTTTGTTTCATTAACAAACCTGTATAGCAGAGATATACAGTACTGAGGGTTAGTTTGAGGCAACACAAAATGACATATTTGCCTGCCATTGCTCAATTATTTTCTTCATTTTTTTTGCTGCATCTTTGCATGAATTATTAAGACCTGTGCTGTTTACTTAAGAATCTAATTTTAGTGCATGTGTCCAGCTGAATTCTGTTTTCTCCTCTAATGAAAGGAAAATGATGTGAGAATTTCCAATCTTAGCCTCAAATTTTAGATTTGCAATGCACAACGCAAGTTGTAAAGGTCACTCTGCTTTTGAACCACATAGCATAGACATTTGATGAGCCTAAAAATCCATTTTGGTTACGCATCACATCATGGCAACAAATTAAAGTGGAGCTGCTTGGTTAAGTCAAGTACAATTTGCATGTGCTTACGGAGAAATAGATTAAAGGAAGAAAGATCCAATGTGAGTAATTCTACAGGAAATATCTTATCCAAGATGAAGATAGTTGATTGCAGATAACTTCTGGAAGTAACGGTGAGTGACCATCATTCATATCATGATGTTCTAACACTGCCTATCTGAGTTATCACACTTGGACATCTCTCATCTCTATGTCCAGTAATGTATATTCATTTGTAATTAAATCATGCTGTAACCTGCACAGAATTCTTTGAAAAGGCTTATAGACATATTGGACAGAGACGAGCTTATACAGAGAGTTTGTTGAGCTTTTCTAAACAGGAACTGAAGAATAATATTTTGTTAGGTATTAAAAGTGATTTAGGCAATATGTAGACTATAGACATTTTGTTGGGATTCTCTTTTTGGAGACAGGGCCTTGTTCTTTCACCTAGGCTGGCACAATCATAGCTCACTGTGGCCTCAAACTCCTGTGCTCAAGCATCCTCCTGCATCAGCCTCCTGAGTGAACAGAACTACAGGTACACACCACCATGCCTGGCTGGGTTTTTTCTTTTATTTTTTAGAAATGAGGTCTCTCAGTATATTGCCCAGGCTGGTCTCAAACTCCTGACCTCACGTGATCCTCTCACCTCAGCCTTCCAAAGTGCTGGGACTACAGGAGTGAGCCACCACACCTAGTTTGGGGATTTTCTTAGATATTTTTGTTTCATTAAATGACTACCATAAAGACAGGCCTGTAACCAAGATTTTTTTTTTCTTTTTTTGCTTGTTTACTCAAGATATGGAAGGGGAAAATTGATTAGCTTTTAGTGTCCACATTTCTTTGAAAAAGTACTTACTTCCATGGGGTCTGATAAGAAGTCTTGGGTGGCGTTAATCAGACAGTGTCTAGAAGCACACAGTCTTGCAACAGACAAATTTAAATTAACTATGGAAATGGTGGAAAATGCAACATGGTAAAATGAAAAAAGTTCACAGCACGTGTCTAAAACACCTTTTTCAGAACCAGGCACACATATTTCTTCATATCTGGTGGGAGTATAAATGAATTCACACTTTTTGGAAGGCAATTTGGCAATCGCTTTCAAACTGTGTAATATCAGTCCGTTTGACTCCAATATTCATTTATAGGAATAAATACACTATAGATATTCTTGTATATGAGTAAAAAACTAAATGTTCAAAATCAATTTTACAAAGTTGCTTGTACAACAAAATAATAAACTGAAAACACATCAACATCTATCGATAGGAGAATATTTGAACAAATCGTGCTTGATCCTGTTTGTAATAGCAGAATACGAGAAACAATCTAAATGATCATTATTAGAAAAGTAGATAAATGATGCGTTCATATAACGAAATGCCACAACCATTAAAAATAAAGATCCATGGATAACATGGAAACATACACCAGATGATAAGAAGAAAAAAGTATCTTACAGATCACTGTGTGTGATATGGCCAGTGATGCTGGGGACCAGGGCATGTGTATGTGCTGAATGTTTAAAGCTTTATACATCCACTAGAATGTAAATCCCCATGAGGAAGGGATTTAGCCTGTCTTGTTCACCAACATATTGCCAGTCCCTACATCAATGCCTGGCACATGAGAGGGACTCAAAAGCCATTTGTTGAATAGATAAATGATTGTACGCTAGTGCAAGCATAATTTAAAAGATATGGGAAGACGCATACCACAGTCATAGGAGAAAGGCATAAGATTAAAAAGAGACAGAGACTGGGGAGGTTTAGGCTGATCCTCTGCATGACTGGAAATTTTACTATGAGATTTTTCAAAAGGCTTTCTGTGAAAAAAAATTAAAAGGCTTGCAAAATATAATAAAACCACAAAATGTAAAGCTCATAATGTGGCTTCAATTTGCAATTTTTTTTTGATATATAATACAGTTCCTCCTATCTTGCCCCATTTTCCACTTCTCTCAGCTCCCACAAGAAAAGAAAGAAATGGAGTGAGGATGACAGGTAGCAGTTAAGCAGGAAAAGATCCTCTCCTAAAGCCAGCATTACTGCACACTTGGGGGTTGACCTCAGCACTGGTGAATTCTGACCTTGTGAAATACTCAACAGGAAAAGACTCAAAGAAAGTCATCAAGAACAGCTCAATCAAGGTGTCCAAGCAGTGTGATGCAGCAGTGAAGAGAAAGGGGGAACGGATGGACACATTAAAAATGAATAGGAAGGATATTAAAGGACTTCCGGTTAAAAATGGTGGCTTGAATTCACCCGTTCATCTTCTCTCCTTCTCCAAACCCCACTAAAATGACAGTAAAGGAATTAAAGAGGTATAAATTCACAAGGACAAAGAGAGTGGGAGAATAATGTCAGGAGAGAAATGTCATCCAAATTCTGAAAGATGGAAGGTGGATGTATGGGTGGCCAGTGACTGAGGTTTCAGTGTCTTCCCGTCCACTGAGGACTGGGTGGTGAGAAGTCAACATGAAGCCAGTTTAAGCCTCAGGACACTGGAGAGCTTCAAGAACCTGAGGCCCCAGTTGCTTGTGAAGTTAGGAATGAAGAACAGGAGTGAAATCAAAGAGATTCTAAGGAGTTCCTCTCCCACCTTCCTCCTACAGAAAAGAAACAATAGACCTGAGTTGAAAGGCTGGACTGGAGGTCACTAGTCATAAGGCAGAGTCAGAATGAGAGGCCTTTCTGATCTAAGCAGGGAAAATGAAAAGTGCAACTGACAAAGAGACTCAAACCCTCCTTTGTCTGCTCAGCTCCCAGTCCTGGTTACCTGGTTCATACTTACCTACCTCTTAAGCGGAAAATCCACTGTTTCCTCAAAAAAAAAAAAAAAAACCTGGGTTGCCCAAAAGAAAACTAAAATTGGCTGGATGCGGTGCTTCATGCCTGTAATCCCAGCACTTTCGGAGGCCAAGGTGGGCAGGTCACCTGAGGTTGAGTGTTCAAGACCAGCCTGACCAACATAGTGAAACCCCATCTCTACTAAAAATACAAAATTAGCTCAGCGTGGTAGCGTGTGCCTGTAATCCCAGCTACTCAGGAGGCTGAGCAGGAGAATTGCTTGAACCCTGGAAGCAGAGGTTGCAGTAAGCAGAGATCGCGCCGTTGCACTCCACCCTGAGCAACAGGAGTGAAACTCTGTCACAAAAAAAAAAAAAAAAGAATGAAAAATAAAATCTACAGACATTGACATATTGATTGGAGTCCCTCCATGAAGCAGGCAGGCAAATCACCACCCAGGGCTCCCACACAGAGGCCAACCAGTCAACAAGATCAACCCAGACAAATCATTGAGTCTGCTTTTCAGTGCCTGACTTCAAAATTCAACTGGCATCCAAGCAACACCAGTACATGTACATATGGATTTGAATATATATATACATATATATTTGAGACAGGGTCTCACTCTGTCACCCAGGCTGGAGTGCAGTGGCACAATGACAGCTCACCATAACCTCTGCCCCCTGGATTCCAACAATCATCCAATTTTAGCCTCCCAAGTGGCTGGGTGAGCGCCATCATGCCCACCTAATCTTTTTTTTTTTTTTTTTTTTTTGTGGAGAACTTCTGAGCTCAAGTAATCTGCCCACCTCGGCCTCCCAAAGTGGTGGGATTACAGGTGTGAGCCAACATGCCCAGCCAACATCACCATATTTTTACCAGAACCTCTAACATTATATTCAGAGATGAAAAACAACAGGAAAAATCAACTTAGGAAGAAGCAAGGACCAGACAAAAAAATCAAAAATACTAAACATCTTCAGAGAGATAGAACATTCATGAATACAATGTCTAAGAACGAACATTCAAAGGACAATAAATCGCTTTTTGAAAATTCACGAGACAGTTTGGAAGATGATGGTGAGACCTCTTGCAGAAAGTGGTACAGAGAAAAAGGAGATGAATAATGGAAGTTAAAATATTAAAAGAAAAAGATACAACATCCAAATAATAGTTTTAGAAAATAAGAATAACAAAAATTAAAAATAACAATGGAAAATAACATAGAAATTTTCCAAGAATATTTTCTCAAATCTAAGAAAACTGGCTTCAAGAATTCATCAACTAGCTGCGTAAGCTCAGTAAATGAGGAAAGCCCCATATTTATTTTATCATCATGAAATTTTAAATTTTAAAAACTTTCCAGAAAGTTAAATGTTTTTTAAAGGTTTATAACAGCATCATCACACATCACAACAGCTATGCTGGAAACTGGAAGACAAAAAAATACATTTCTCCAAAATACTAACACGAAAGTATTTCTTTTTAACCAAGAATTTCATAGCTAGTTAAAATTATTGCTCAGTTGTGGAATATAGAATAAATATACTTTCAAATTGGCAACATATCGAAAACTGAAACTCTCTAATCCCCTTTCTCTAGAAAAAGAGAAGCTTTTTATTTTTTTCTTTTTCTCTAGAGAAAGAGTCTGTGTCTGGCTGGAAGTGAAAGGACCATAGAGAAAAAGAGAGACAGTGGGTAGAAGGATAGAAAGACTGAATCCTGGTATTATCGTCTGAGCTCCGGACACAGAAGTTAAAGTGTGGGCACAGTATCTGCACTGCAGTCTCTGGTTCACTGTCAGTTGCAACCTCTGGTAGTGAAAGTGCTTCTCACATCCTGCCTCTTTCATGAATTTTCTTGAGTTGTGCCAAACAATATTAATATCCCTCCTTTCTGACCATCAGTTTTTTTCATTTATGATATTAATCTAAGGTCTCACTTCTTTGCAATGTAGACTTTAAGTTTCTCTCTTATGTATGAGCCTGTCCTTCCCAATGAGTTGAAGCCACTCTCGGATCCAAGCATCAGGAGTTCTCCTGAATTCACCTCTCTCCCTCACGCCCAATTAGCCACCATGCTGATTTATTTCTACCTCCTTGCTATTCCCACTTTATCTCACCTGAATTCCAACTGATTCTGTTGTTTCTGCTGTCTCTTCTCTAGAACGGATTCTCTACACAACTGCTGGAGAGATTATTCTAAAATACCAATGTGACAATGATCCTTTTCCCTGCTTGAAACACTTTAATTGTTCTCTCAAGGCCAGCAGCATAAAATCCAACATCCTTAAAACTTTATGCAAGATTCAGCCCCTGACTACCTCCCACCTACATCTATCTGAAGCCACTTAAAGCTATTTCACTCCCTCATGACTGAAAATGCTCAGCCTGGCATCTTCCACCCTTTCCCACCTGTATGGTGTGGCTATGTTCTGCACCCAAATCTCATCTTGAATTGTAGCTCCCATAATTCCCATGTTGTGTGAGGGGCCCAGTGGGTAATTGAGTCATGGGGCAGGTCTTTTCCATGCTTTTCTCATGATAGTGAATAAGTCTCATGAGATGTGATGGGTTTGTTTGTTTGTTTGTAACAGAGTCTCACTCTGTCACCCAGGCTGGAGTACAGTGGCACGATCTCAGCTCACCACAACCTCCATCTCCCAGGCTCAAGCGATTCTTGTGCCTCAGCCTCCTGAGTAGCTGGGATTACAGGCACATGCCACCACACCCAGCTAATTTTTTTGTATTTTTAGTAGAAATGGGGTTTCCCCATGTTGGTCAAGCTGGTCTTGAACTCCTGACCTCATGATCTGCCCACCTCAGCCTCCCAAAGTGCTGAAATTACCAGTGTGAACCACCACACCTGGCTGAGACCTCATGGTTTTATAAGGGGAAGTTTCTCTGTACAAGTTCTCTCTTTGCTTGCTGCCATCCATGTAAGACAAGACTTGCTCCTCCTTGCCTTCTGCCATGATTGTGAGGCCTCCCCAGACATGTGGAATTGTAAGTCCATTAAACCTCTTTCCTATATAAATTACCCAGTCTTAGGTACGTCTTTATTAGCAGCATGAAAACTAACACACCACCTGTTGTGAACAGTCTTACAAATTCTCACTCATCCTTCTAGATCCAGCACAAGTAAGTCCTGCTTTGTGAAACATTCCCTAGAAGTCACTTCTTTTCCATGTATGTTGCCTACTCCCTCCTTTATACCACCTGTCCTCTATGATGGCACCTATTGCATGTCCTACAAGTTCTTGGTAATTATTGGCTTCCCATACTGGAGAATGAGTTCAGTTATGTGTTCCAAAATTGAGGTGGCATCTGTCCTTGGTAGATAATAAATGTTTGGTGAAGGATCAATGAATTCTCTCTTCTAGAACATAATTCTTAGCACTTTTATGGGAATAAACACTCAAGAGGTCTTTCACAAAATAAATGGAAGCTGGCCGGGTGCAGTGGCTCACACCTGTAATCCCAGCACTTTGGGAGGCCGAGGTGAGTGGCTCAACTGAGGTCAGGAGTTCGAGACCAGCCTGACCAACATGGAGATACCCCGTCTCTACTAAAAATACTAAAAATTAGCCAGGGTGGTGACACATGCCTGTAATCCCAGCTACTCGGGCGGCTGAGGCAAGAGAATCGCTTGAACCTGGGAGACGGAGGTTGTGGTGAGCTGAGATCGCACCATGGCACTCCAGCCTGGGCAACAAGAACAAAATTCCATCTCAAAAAAAAAAAAAAAAAAATTGAAATCTTTGCTACATTCTGTAGGAGGCATCTGTTGATTTTTTCTGCCCCACATCAATTACCGAATACTTCAGTGCTGGTACTAGAACAATTGTTTTCTTGAAGGAACTGCCTCTCCCTTGGTCTCAGCCAGTGCAATGCTGGAGCCACCTCACACAGCTTATCAGAGCCCACTGATAAATTTTCAAGAACTTTCGAAGTCATTAATATTATGTGAAGAGTTTGAATCAGTTTGAATCCATTGTGGGAGAATTTACACAGGGAAATTGACAAATGCTAAGATGTTTTCTACCTCCATTCTCAGAGCCAGTTGTTCAAGATTTACTAGCTCATTCATGACCCCAGCCTACGTGGTTTGACGGGAAAGACTCCACCTACAGTCCATCCAAGGTAAGTACTTAGCTCAAGCCTGGCCAATCAGTGCAGGTCAAGCCTCCCAAGGCCACAGTGGTTGGTTCATAGATAAGTGTATTAATGAGCATATTATTCATGCCTGACCAATGGAGATCTCTCCCAGGACTGTTGCTAAAACTACTGAAGAGAGATACTCCTTGCTCTGAAAAGGCTATCTCTAAGGATGGCAAATAATCCCAGAACTGCTGGGGCTGTCAGGTGGACAAAACCCAGGAGAATGCAACCAATACAAAGAACAGAGATAAAAAAGAAGAGAAGCAAGACCAAGCCTCGCGTCATCGTTGGAGCCCTGGATTCAGCAATGACCCAGGCTGGTTCTCATTCTTAGACAGTTCAACTTTCTGAGTCAATAAAGGAAATTTTTTTTTTTTTTTTTTTTTTTTTTTTTGCTGAAGTCAGAAAAGTTTGGGGTTTTTTTTGCCACTAGCAATTCAATATATCCTGCCTAATTTATAGCCTATCCCAGTTTATGTGCATATTCTTATAATGTGGAAAGCGTCTCTTCTGGTGGTTACCTTGCTTCAAGCGATGACCCTTCCCTTGAACTGCCCTCACCACCACCACGGACTGGGTCCCTCCGCAGCTGTCTACACTCCATGATCAGCCCCTCCTGGCCACAGCTGAATCTCTTCCTGCCCAATGTTTCCAAGTTTCAAAGGGAGATACTGGAATTAAGTTACACAGCTGAGAATTCTTAAGAGGAAAGGGCTACAGTCCTCACCAAGTCCCTAGCTCCTTTGTGGCTGCATTACTCAAGGCTGCTTCCTTGGTTTTATAAGAAACCTCAATAGATACCTTTTTTGGCTTAAGCTACTTAGATCTGCTTTCTGTTCTCTGCACTAAAAGAATCATAACAGCCTTTCTCAAAGGGTAGCACATGAGCCTATGGTATGCAAGACAGATTTAGGTAATACAGAGATGTGTTTCTTCTAATAATTGTGTATGTATTTTAATGGCTATTCAGAAAAATTTTACTAACACAATCTAAAGAAATTCTGTGGATATCATTGCTTAGGATGAAGCTAAAACAAGTATTTTTTAATCTGTCCATTTCAAGAAAAACATTCAACAACAACAAAAAATTAGTCAAGGGTTCTCGACTGCAGCAACAGAAACTAACTTTGGTTAACTTAGCAGAAATGCAATTTATTAGCAGGAAATCAGGAAGTCCCCCAAATTAAGGGAGAGTTTAGAGAACAAGGCTGGAAAAATGAACAGCAATGCAGGGAAGCCGTGTCAGAGGAACCACTTCAAGGACGTTCTCATTAGGACATTAACTCCCAAGTACCAGGGCCACTGCTGCTCCTGGACTTCACCACTGGGCTTACAATACTATCCCCAGTGCCTTTGCACAAATACTTTCTAAATGAAGTACCTCTATGTCCCTCAAGGTTCAAGAGTAGATCATGACGGGAGCCAAGACAAGATGCCATGCCTGCACTACAGTAGCTAGAGAGAGGCAGTCCTTACCGCTGAGTCTCAAACTCAGCTGCCCATTGCAATCCCCTGGTGTATGAGTCAGGGTTCTCTAGAAGGACAGAACACATAGGATGGATGTATATATGAAGGGGAGTTTATTAAGGAGTATTGACTCACATGATCACAAGTGAGGTTTCACAACAGGCCATCTGCAAGCTGAGGAGAAAGGAAGCCAGTCCGAGTCCCAGAGCTGAAGAACTTGGAGTCTGATGTTCAAGGCAGGAAGCATCCAGCATGGGAGAAAGATGTAGGCTGGGAGGCTAAGCCAGTCTAGTCTTTTCACGCACTTCTCCTGCTTTTATTCTGGCTGCACTGGCAGCTGATTAGGTTGTACCCACCCAGATTGAGGGTGGACCTACCTTTCCTAGTCCACTGACTCAAATGTTAATCTCCTTTGGCAACACCCTCACAGACACGCCCAGGAACAACACTTTGCATCCTTCAATCCAATCAAGTTGACACTCAGTATTAACCATCACACCTGGGGAGCTTTAAAACGCTCTACTACCTCGTCCTACCCTAGAAGTGCAGATTGTATAGGTCTGGAGCATCAAGGGCTCTTAAAGCCCCCCCAGGCATTCTATTGTGCAGCAAAGGTTGAGAACCACAGGGCTAGACCCTCTGGCTTCCACCGTAGACAATTTTATTCATCAAAGAGAACTTGGCCTTATCTGAATTTTTTTTCTGCATCCCCCAATTGATTTCTTTGCTCTCTTCCTTCTGTGTCTAGTGCTAATGCTGTTTTCAGCTCTTTTCAATTATGTGATTTCCTTATCTTTATACTATTGAGAATACCTTACAAGATTTCTTCAACAGCAACTAAATTTATCTGCCTGTCATTTTGTTTTCATTATCCATGATAGCAATCTCTTGCATGGCTTATGAGAACATATCGAGTGATTGGTCTTAAACAAACAAAAATCCACCAAGTCAACATTTGTCGCAGGGCATCGAGGGTGCTTGTTGCTTTAGTGGCTCGCACATGATCTGCATCCAATTCAGGTGTTCACTGCAGCCCACAGAGACTCTTCTCCTGAGTCTGTGTGTGTTTGTTCTTATCTACCGTTCCCTCCTTAACACAGATAATGGTGTGCTGTTTCCTGGAGTGTGATGCTGTGGCCCAAGTTTCACTCTAATGAAAGCAATAATTCTGAAAGCTTGCTGAAGGAATAAAGATGCATGGTAATTGTCAAAAGTTCTTCATCTTGAACGTGAATAGGCATTTGCTCATCGTGGTTGACAGCTGATGGCTTTTCGTTGTAGAATGCCTGTAAAAATAACAAGAATTTTAACAACCTATCTTTTGCCTTGCTTTTGGATGAGCTTATCAACAATGGAGAGCTGGATCCATGGAACTTACAAGGGAATCAAATGCAGTGTTTTTTTATTATCGTGATAAGTACACATGACGTGCGATCTACCCGTTTAACAAATTATTAAATGTCTTCTGTCTTAGAGGATGGTCAGAGAAGCCTCTCTAAGGAAACTATATTTGAACAAAGAAACTCTGGCAGGAATGTTCTAGGCAGAGGGAAGAGCAAGTACAAAGGCCCTGAGGCAGTAGTGTGCTAAGTGTATTTGAGTACCATCAAGGAGGAAGTCACTGTGGCTAGGGCAAAAGGATGGCAGGGAAAGACAGTTGATGAGAATGATGGAGAAATGACAGGGGCCACATCGAGTCAGATCAAGTCATTTACTTAGAGATGAGAAACCCTTGGAGGAAGTGGCATCATCTGGCTTAGGTTTTGACACAATCCCTCTGGCTGCTAAGTGGAGTGGAGACTATCTGGGGGAAGGAAGCGGAAGGGAGACCAGTGAGGAGGCAATGGTGATGTTTTAGCCAAGAAACGATGCCACCCAGAACCAGGGTTATAACTGTGGGGATGATGGAAGGCAGCCAGATTCTGGATATATTTAGAGGGTGGAGCTGACCAAATTTATGGAAGGACTGGATGAGGAGTATGAGGGAAACCGAAGAGTCAATGATGATTGCAACATGTTGTCCTGAGGGACCGGGTGCATGCAGGTGCAGGCAGGCTGCTGGGTGCTCACAGTAGCCACCTCACTTTCCTCCCCAGCTGTGTACTGAATGGAGAGAATGCCAGCCCCTAGGAGAGCAGAGCCAGAGGTGGAAGGGGCTACTGGATCCCTGAGTGACAGTGTGGAGTCGAGCATAGCAGGAGCTGTGTTGAGATGTGAGGTGTGCCTCACAGATGCACTTGCTGTGTGCACGGGCATGGACAGCATCCTACAAAGTCGACGAAGCCTCAAAAATGTCCTCATTGGGGTCACAATGAGACCAACCATGGGCCTCAGGAAGGGCCGAGGTAGAGAACCACAGGGAGGAATGTGTTTCTGGTAGTCACACTGACAACAGAAATCAAGACACGGCCATTCCATGCTGTTGCTTTGCAGGACTCTAGGGCTGCCTCTCAGAAAGTTTGACCCCTCAGCCTTCTCCTGATTCAAAGTTCCCATTATCCTTCCAGTACTTTTTGGCTTCATTTAACCAGAGTTAATTTCTGTGATTTGCAACCAAAGCCCTTTAATTAATAAAAATGGGTTAAATTGGTTTTTATGTCTGAGCACAGGATGCTAAATACCATTCTAAGCGTCGGGGAAAACCACGTATTCTGAGAATCAGCCAGCAAATTCACAAATGAACTTTTGGACGCCACCCATTTCTCGGTTGGAGGCTGATGACTCCTTGCATGGCGTTGCTCCTCAGAGAGACAGCTTCTGCCAGTACAAGGTGGGGAAGTGTCAAATACGATTAAAACTTGATTGCTAATTCAAATGCTATTGTGCTTGATATGCTTGTCATGTAAAAGTGCACAATGTAGCTGAATAAAATTGATAGAACTCCCTTCGAAGATATTTTTGTCACCAAGGCACTCAATAAAACTGTTTCCATTAGGCTTTTCTGCCTCTTCCATATTTTGTTAGTGACACATTTTCATGAACTCATCCAGGGCCCCGCAAAGCATGTTTTGCAAAGAATGTTTGGGGAGAGGAGACGTGTTTAGACCTTCCTTTTTATTTTGTTGTAATTAGTCAGACTTCTACCAACTGCCTAATGATGCAGTTCACGCAGGTCACTAGGAAACCAAAGCAAAGCCATTTTGCATCCGAGTCATGTGTGATCAAATAAATAACCAGCAGAGGTTATTGTAACTAACTCAAAACTAGCTAATTATAAATACCAAGCCCAAAAGTTAATCTGTTCAAGAAAATGTTTCTTTTCTTCCTTCCTAAGTCCAACAAGTGTTTACAGCATGAGACCCAGGAGAAGTGCAGATTCACATTCATTAACAAGATGTGAGAACATGACTCCCTGTCTTTGGAAACAGCCGGCATGGAACAGAAGTGGGAATGTGATTTCTCAGCAGTCATACGGACAAGCCCTGGAAGGATGCTGGCCTGAGTCCAAAGCTGGGTAATCTTGGGTAAATTATATACCCCGGAGGTCAAATCACATGGCTGTAAAATAGGGCAACAGTGCAACTACTACTGCCCTCACCTGCTGCTATTGCTGCCGCTGCTACTAGTTATAGTACTACTAATGAATCGCAATACTCTTCTGATTGTAATTGATGGAAAATCCAATTCAACCTGATTCTGAAAAGAAAAAGGAGATTAATTGACTCAAATATTTGGAAGTATTGAAGAAAGAGCTGGCTGCTAGCACAGCCCAATTTGGGAGCTGAGAACTCTCACCAGCCCCTGAGCTGTCTTAGCTCAGCCCTCACCACATCAGCTTCACCCTCAGGCTGACCAGCTCCCTACAGTGGCCAGCTGCTCTTGGCTTCCCTGTTTGCTAACGAGAAATAGAACTCCCCTCCCAGCCATTCAAACTTTGGCCCAAATTGTATCATGTCCTCATCCCTCAACACTCCTCATTCTGTGGTGCTCTGATTGTCCGTGTGTCCATGCATGATGGAGCCATGGATGACGTCAGGGCTACTCAAACCACAGGGATGGACTGCAAGGAAGAGAGAGTTTTCCAGATGGAAATGATGTCTGTTACCTGGACAAGGCAGGATGCACACAGAGCAGAAAAAATGTCCACTGTCAATACTCACTTTATGAGAACTATGGGGAGGATGCAACAAGTCAATATTGGCCTAACCCTTGTGTCAGTTAAGATCCCTTTTGATATTGGGGTTAAGATGTTTTGGAACTAGATAGAGATCATGGTTGCACAATGTTATGAACATACTAAATATCACTCAGTTGTTCATTTTAAGATGGTTAATTGTATAATCTGTGAATTTCACCTCCATATTTTAAAAAGAATGCTTTTTGTTGCAAATAACAGAACACTCTACGCCAGGGGCTGAAAAAATAGAGAATGTGGCTGGGCATGGTGGCTCACACCCTGTAATTCTAGCACTCTGGGAGGCTGAGGCGGGCAGATCACGAGGTCAGGAGTTCGAGACCAGCCCAGCCAACATGGTGAAAAAAATACCAAAAAAAAAGAAAATAGCTGGGCATGGTGGCGTACACCTGTAGTCCCAGCTGCTCGGGAGGCTGAGGCAGGAGAATCACTTGAACTCAGGTGGCAAAGTTTGCAGTGAGCTGAGATTGCCCCACTGTACTCCAGCCTAGGCTACAAAGCAAGACTCTGTCTCAAAAAAAAAAAAAAAAAGAGAGAGAATGTGAGAACGTATTTGTCTTATACAACAGGAAGTCTGGAAGTTGACAGGCCAGGGCTGGTCAATGAGGCCACCTAGAACCCAGACCTTACTTCTTTCTGCTCCATTCCCCTCAGCATGAGGCATTGAACCCCCTGGCCACAACATGGCTGCATCTCCTCCTGGCCTCACATCTAGATTCCAGATGTACAGGATGAGAAAGGCCAAGGGACAGTGGAGGTGGGGAGAGCAGGAAGGGACTGCATATGTATGAGGAAAGCAGATGCTTTCATAGAAAGCCCAGCTTCAGCCTTACTGATTAGAACTGTACCAGATGGCCACCGCTGGTTGCAGGAGAGATGGGGGAAGAGCATGCTTGTTATCGGGACATACTGCATGCTTGAAAAACATTGAGGTTCCGCTAGTAAGAAAAAGAGAGATACTGGGGGACAGCAACCATTGTCTACTATGTGCCTGGGACAAGGTAGCATTTCAATAAAGGGCAGTGGAAGTAGAAGGAGCAGATTTTGATATTGAAAGTCTGAAAATAAAAGATACAGCCCTCCTGGTTATTACCTCTGAAAGCTCACTGATTTTTCAGGTGTGGGTTTAAATCGGTTTATTTTTAGTCTTAAATGCAAGCTGATTGAGCAGGGGGAAATGAAAAGGTAAGTGAAAAAGACCAGTAATCCTCTTCTGCCAATCATTTGCCTTTTTTTCTGCTTTTTTTTTTTCTTTTTTAAAATTTTTATTTTGAATGTAGCTGAACTACATCTGAAACAGTCCTCTATTATAGCAAAATCTGGGAGGCAGGTTTACCAGATTCCAAATTTATTGTCTTCAGGTACCCCCAGAGAACAATTATTTGTGAATGCCTTTGTTTTTCAATCCTGATATCTAACTAACTCACGTGTTTACATAGCAAATGAACATACGGAGTATAACTTCTTACTCAAGGTACAATGAAAACATAAGAAGTAGTTTAAATAAGGAAAATTTGTAAAGGGGATCTGAGTGAAGGCACAGGAGGAACTTGGTTTATGTCCAGACATTGAAAGGACATCAAAGAATGCATGAAAAGAACCCCAGTAATTATTTTCATCATAGAACCTGTATCTGTTGATTTTCAGTGTTTAATTGATTGTAAAAATACAAGCCACATAACAAAATGTCATTTACACAGAGTATGAATTACATGCAAAATGAACAGAAACTTAGTTCTTTTTTTTTTGAGACAGAGTTTCTCTCTTTTTGCTTAGGCTGGAGTATAATGGCACGATTTCGGCTCACTGCAACCTCTGCCTCCTGGGTTCAAGCGATTCTCCTGCCTCAGCCTCCCGAGTAGCTGGGATTACAAGCATGCACCACTACACTTGGCTAATTTTTTGTATTTTTAGTAGAGATGGGTTTCTCCATGTTGGTCAGGCTGGTCTCGAACTCTTGACCTCATGATTGGCCTGTCTCGGCCTCCCAAAGTGCTGGGATTACAGGCATGAGCCACCACGCCTGGCCTGTCAGAGGCTTAGTTTTCTAATGAAAACATATTTCTGGGTTTTTTTCTCATGAAAAATATTGTTGTTTATTTTTAAGTCATTTTGACTTTAAAGAGAAATTAAAAATCCCCCTCATAGTCCCAGCCCATGGGGGAAAACGACTTCTCACACATCCATCTCAGGCTTATTTTTATATCTTTTTATGGAAACATCCATACATATCTTCAGACAAAAATGGAATTACATGATAATGCTAAGGGGAGGAACACTTATTCTATATTCCACATGCTTCCCTGTGGAGGGACCATGATCTTGGTAAGACTCTTGTCCCCACCCTACAGAGGTGTTAATTGATTGATGGGTGTATTAGTCCATTTTTATACTGATATAAAGAACTAACTGGGCCGGGTGCGGTGGCTCATGCCTGTAATCCCAGCACTTTGGGAAATCGAGGCGGGCGGATCACTCAAGGTTGGGAGATTGAGACCAGCTGGACCAACATGGAGAAACCCCGTCTCTACTAAAAAATATGTTTTTAAAAAATAGCCAGGCATGGTGGCAGACACCTGTAATCCCACCTAACTCAGGAGGCTGAGGCAGGAGAATCACTTGAACCCAGGAGGCCAAGGTTGTGGTGAGCCAAGATCGGGCCATTGCACTCCAGCCTGGGCAACAAGAGTGAAACTCTGTCTCAAAAAAAAAAAAAAAAACTAATTGAAAGTGAGTAATTTATGAAGAAAAGAGGTTTAATTGACTAATTGACTCAGTTCTACATCCTAACAGGAAGCATGGCTAGGAAGCATCAGGAAACAATCATGGCAGAAGGCGAAGGGGAAGCAAGCCCATCTCAGCATGGTGGAGCAGGAGAGAGAGAGAGAGAGAGAGTAGGGGGAAGTGCCACACATTTTTAAACCATCAGATCTCATGAGAACTCACTCACTATCATGAGAACAGCTAAGGGGAAATCCGCTCCCATGGTCCAGTCACCTCCCACCAGGACCTTCCCCTGACACATGGGGATTACAGTTTGCCATGAGGTTTGGGTGGGGACATACAGCCAGACCATATCAATGGGTGATAGCCATTTGTCCACATGTCTCAATTAGGTGGGCTAACACACAGAAAGAGAGTTCACAATTTTTCCCCTTTCTTCTCTGCCCCAGAGCCTAGCTATCTTTGAGGCAACCGTCTTCAACAAGTATAACTTTTGGCTGGGTGGGCTATCATAAGCCCATGTCAATATACCCCTAAGCTATATCCTCCAGTAAAACTTTGATCAGTAATGAAGCTGATGTTTTTATCACCATCTCTCTGACTTTTGTGGTTGCCTCTCAATTGATTCATAACTTAGACAAGAAAGAAGAATATTACTTTATTAAGACCCACTCAAGCCCCAATATACACACATTCGTTATTAACAGACTTTCATATGACAATATTTTGTGGACACATTTCCACGGTCATAAAGATTAGCTTACCCATTGGAAGGGCTAAATACCTGTAAGTCCATCTTCATGCTGCTGATAAAGACATACCTGAGACTCGGTAATGCATAAAGAAAAAGAGGTTTAATAGACTCACAGTTCCACATGGCTGGGGAGACATTACAATTATGGCAGAAGGCAAAAGGCACATCTTACAAGACAGAATGAGAGCCAAGTGAAAGGGGAAACCTCTTATAAAACCATCAGATTTAGTGAGACTTATCCACTACCACAAGAACAATATGAGTAAACCACCCCCATGATTCAATTATCTCCCAACTGGTCCCTCCCACAATATATGGGAATTATGGGAGCTACAATTCAAGATGAGATTTGGGTGGGGACACAGCTGAAACGTACCAATACCTAACTACATTGTGCATTAATACATACATTGTGCATGGTATAATAATTTATTTGGTCAATCACCTATTGATAGGCAGTTGAGTGCTTTCAATTTTTCACTGAAATAAACAACAGTGCAATGAGCATCCTGGCACATACATCTTAATGTACTTAGCCAATTACTTCTGTAGGTTAATTCCTACAAGTGAAATTACTGGCTCGAAGCACATGGACAGTAAATATTTGTGGCACTTACTGCAGAAAGTTTGCATTGATGGAACCTTGAGAATTCACTTTCCCACATCCTTACCAGCACTGAGCATTTTCTTTTTAATGTTTTCTACCTCTCTGAAATAAAATTAATACCAGCTTTTATTTGCAATTTCATTTTTCAAACTGAGGCTGCATAGTTTTTCATATACTTTATTTTTCTACTAATTGCCTGAAGATATTAAATTTTGTTACACTAGCCAATATCCATAGAGGCATTTGCTCAGTGTCAAATTACATCAAAAAATGCCTCTCCTGGCCTCTTTGCTCACCACTCTGCTCATGCACCCATCCTAAAGTGAAGAGTCAGAGTTGTAAGCAACAGGAACCACTGCTGGCTACTTTGAGTGGAAATGGAATTTAATAAAATGATTTTTAAAATATTTTGTGATCAGAGAATCTTCATGAGGAACAGAGAACCAGCTGAGCCACGAAACACATCCCAAAGCTACTGAAGAACTACCTCATGTAACACTACGGAGCCCCTCTAGACTCAGACTTGGGGGTTTATGCCACCTGTGTCACCATGTGGCTCTGAACACCCCCATGAAAGCCCCTGGAGCTGCTGGCTCCAGAACCTGGGCAGAGCTTCCATTGCACTCCCCAGCTTGGGTCCCACATGGTGCCTGCTTTGGCTCACCAGCAAGAGCCTCAGGGTATGGGGTGGCTTGTCTGGCTGTAGCTGCACCCTAGCTGCAAGAGAGGCTGGGAAGGTGAGCCTCTGCCTGGTACAGTGGATGACAAGAATATCTGGGATATTTTCCAAGCCTAGGAAAAATGCAAAAAAAAAAAAGAGGTTTGGACAACCAAAAGAAATAGCAAATGCACAATTCTTGAGGACCAGGTCCATGTCTATGACGGCTTTAGATGTTCAGAAGCTTCCATCTGTTCTATCCAAGTCAGGAAATCTCGAGTCCCTCCTCATCTCCCCCAATACATCAATTACCTCCCTTTTATAAATGCTGATTCCTCTCTCTAAAAGAGAGAAACTCTGTCTCAAAAAAAAAAAAAGAACTAAGTTTCTGTTCATTTTGCATGTAATTCATCCTCTACGTAAATGACATTTTGGTATGTGGCTAGTATTTTTTACAATCAATTAAACACTGAAAATCAATAGATACAGGTTCCATGATGAAAATAATTACTGGGGTTCTTTTCATGCATTCTCTGGTGTCCTTTCAATGTCTGGACATAAACCAAGTTCCTCCTATGCTTTCACTCAGATCACCTTTACCAGTTCTCCTTATTTAAACTACTTCTCATGTTTTCATTGTACCTTGAGTAAGAAGTCATACTCCATATGTTCATTTGCTATGTAAACATGTGAGTTAGTTAGATATCAGGATTGAAAAACAAAGACATTCACAAATAATTGTTCTGTCAAAATGCTGGTCCAAACTACACTCCATTAAAAATTAAAATATATTGCAGAATCTGAAGTTTCAATCTGAAGTTTCCAGTGAGGAAAAAAAAAATCAACGTGTTTTCTGCCTCTTGCTACATTTCAAAGAAGAGCTTTGACCGATTCTTATGTGGAGGATGACTTTCCCCAGGTCGGAAGACAAACATTCTGAAATAGACATGGTCCCTGTCCTCCTGGTACCTACAACACTAAAAAGAAAAAAAAAAAGAAAAAAAGTTTGCTTAAGGAATGAACAGGAACTTCTTCCTTAATCCAGAATTCTTCCAGCCATTTCTTTCCATTTTTCCTGCACTGCAACAATGGAGGCCTGTGATGAAAAATCATCTAACGGTGTTGATTGATAACTTGACAAGTGTAGACAGATAGGAACATGTTTTGATACAGGCATTCAATTTGCTTGACTTTCTCTTTGCTGCACTGGATAGTGCCTCCCAGAAATGGTGATTGGGCATCTGCGTGTCTCAAAGACCAAACTATCCCTGCCCCGGAGAAAGGAGGATCTACTTTTGCAACATGAGCAATCAGAGCTCCATTCGAATGGGCAATCAGGCCCTTTCACCCCTGGAGGGTGGTGGAGAGGGTTTCTGCACCCATTCTTGTCAACACGATGGGATCCCCCAACAGGGTATTTCCAAAGCCGGGATGTGTGGACCCTGTATATTATAAAAATTTCATTTTTATAAAATTTTTATAGTATTATAAAAATACATTGAAAAATCAAAATATTATAATATTTATATTATAAAATATGCATTGGAAAAGAATATACTGCAAGAATAGCAGTGGCTGCCTTTGTGAGGTTAAATTAATAGGATTTTTAAATTGTTTTTATTTCTTTTATCTTCTACTATACCACTGCCCCCCACCCTTCCTTTATCAGCACGAGTGGAGGGTCTGCCCAACTTTCAAGACCCATTTGCTCTCTCTCCTTCCTTCTTCCCCGCTTATCTCCCCCATTCTCCTCCCTCTCCCATTCATTTTCAAATCAATATCTCTTCCCCCTCATCTCTCTCTCCCATCCATCCTCATTTTCCCTACTCGGCTTAGCAACTCACAAGACCTCTGGCCAGCTCCACTGTCCCTGCTTGCATGGCCTGGGAATAGATTTCATTGTGTATTCATCTCGTCTCTCCTGGTGCTGCTGCCCTCTTTATATATATATGTATGTATATATATATATATATATATATATAAAACAAGTGGCTCCACCTTCAATCCCTCAATCCCTGGTTAAATAAATGAAAGAACATACATATAGACTAAAGGATATTCTTCAACAGGTATAAAGAATGAGCTAGACCTACATGTAGTGAAATGAAGAGACGGCCAAGACACATTGTTCACTACAAAAGGCAACATATCCATACACAGACTATGATTCCATCAGAAAAAAATAGTGAAAACTAAAGGTTTCATTTTCAACTACACATGTTCATTGGAAATGTCTGGGAGACACACATTTAAATCTGAACAGTGACTAGTCTGGGGAAAGAAGAGGATTTACAGGAAAGAATGAAGAGGAATCATCATTTTTGACTCTGTGTTAAGAATTATATTATGAAATGCTTATGGCTTGAATTTTTATAAAAACATGTTTCTATAATATAGGTGTAATTATAAAAATTAAAGAAGAATGGTAATTTCAGAAAAATTCCTGAAATTCTTAGTTAGAGAATTCTCAAACATGTTAATGAAGTCTTTTGTACAACAACAAGTGTATATTGATATAACACAGAAATGTGTTAAGTCTAAGTAACTTTTACATGTCTGCATTATATCAATATCATATTGAACTACAGCCTTAACCTAAAATCATTTAAGAAAAATGTAATGCAGTGAAATGACTTAAATTGAGGAAATTCTGTTGATTATTTTTTCTGAAAATTAGAGGGAAAGTCATAATTTATTTTGAAAGGTAATGTATCCCAATGTGGTTTTAAGAATACTAGCATCTGCCAGGCACGGTGGCTCACACCTGTAATCCCAGCACTTTGGGAGGCTGAGGCAGGCAGATCACCTGAGGTGAGGAGTTCAAGACCAGCCTGGTCCAACATGGAGAAACCCCATCTCTACTAAAAAATAAAAAAACTAGCTGGGGGTCGTGGCATGCACCTGTAATCCCAGCTACTCAGGAGGCTGAAACAGGAGAATCGCTTGAACCCAGGAGGCGGAGGTTGCAGTGAGCTGAGATCATGCCATTGCACTCTAGCTTGGGTAACAAGAGTGAAACTCCACCTCAAAAAAAAAAAATACTACCATCTCATACAACATAGTCTGAGAAACCCAAGGGAAAAGAGAAAGGTAATGAGTCTAGAAGAACTAGAATCACAGAAAAGTAGGCTGCAACTATTGTGGAGACAATATGAGCTTAAGAGAGTGAAATCCTGAAAAACAAATTGAAAGACTCTCCTGTAAATCGTCTTAGATAACAAAAGTCACCCTGGAAAAACTTACAGGATCACCCACCCAGACCCACACTGCCTCTCTTTGTCTTTTCACATAAGATCTAAACAGACAATATTAATATTTACACTAAATTTTCTTCGTGCAGTAACATATAAAGAGGAACAATAGTCAAAAGACCTATGGGATTGCAATAATTTAAACTTAACGTCTTTTGCCTCTATTGTACCGTAATACCGCTGGGACTGTATACATACTGAAAGATTCAGGGTCATGTATACTTCTTAAAGTGAAATTTTGCACATATAAGCTGAAAATAAAACAATGTCTGGGAGGAAATTTCATAACATGCTCAACAAGAATCATATCAGAATTCATCATCTTATAGCCTTTTTTATTATTTTTATAGAAAGAAAATGTTAAATACACAACTAAATAGCGCCCTCTAGTGGAATATGTTGTTTATGCAAAATACTCAGAATTTGACCTATTTCTAGAAAATATTGCATCTCACATTTGCTATGGATAAAACAGACTATGTTTAGAGTATATTGCTTTAAATCACAACATTCTTTGTTAAGGCCATTGTATTTGTAAGTGTTTCTTCTTTTCAGCTATTAGATTAAATCCAATTTTGGTCAGTCTTTAAAATATTGTTTTCTTCTCAAATCACATCAAAACTAGAGCCACAATCACTTTCCTTATTAAAACACCATCCTTTGTTTAGAAATCCTTGAATGCAAGCATGACCCCAAATGAATATAAGATGGGGGCGCATTTACTTCCTCTTACATACTCCTTAAATATTTATCTTTTTTGGGCTTCAGCAAAAATCTGCTGATGTCATCTTGTGGCCTGATGCAGATGACAATAAATTTAAATCCCTCTTTAGGCAGAATTGAGAGATTCTGAGGAAGCCTGCTGCAGCATAGCTCAGAAAAGTAGCCAGGACTGGTGATCTTTATATAACCATTCATCATAGCTGGTCTCCGTTTAGTACACGCAATAACATACCACATGAGTGAAGGGGAAAAGATTTTTTTTTTTAAATGGACTCTCAGTCACCCAGGCTGGAGTGCAGTGGCCCGATCTCAGCTCACTGCAACCTCCATCTCCCAGGTTAAAGCGATTATCATGCCCCAGCCTCCAGAGTAGCTGGGATTACAGGTGTATGCCACCATGCGTGGCTAATTTTTGTATTTTTAGTAGAGATGGGGTTTCACCATGTTGCCCAGGCTGGTCTCAAACTCCTGACCTCAAATTATCTGCACACCTTGGCCTCCCAAAGTTCTGGGATTATAGGCATGAGTCACTGTGCCTGGCATGGCAAAGATTTTTAAACCTAGCATGTGGAGAAGGTTCAACATACGATTAAAAAAAACAAAAAAGTCAGCAACATGAACTGTCACAAAGTGAGGTTCTCAAAGAAACACAGAAACATTGAACTTTTTGAACCAGGAGAGCATTTAGAGTTACCCAATATCTCACCATTATAATTTTCATCATATTAAGATTCCATGTGTCTAGTTACTGACTTAATGTTTGTCTTTAATCAGCTTGACATTAAATAAAGGAAGGCTAAGATCCTATTTCATAAATAGACACTAGTCATAAAAATAAATAAAATGTTTTAAAACAGTATTATCACATGCCACATACTATAGTTTGGATTAAAGACTGTTTTCTTCTGTTGAAATAACAGAGATTAAAAGAGAAGAGAGACATTTGGGTCAAAGGAGCATCCAATGGAGACTTTTTTGTCAATACATCTGGAGGAATGAATGAGAGATGAGAATCACTTCCTCCCTGTGATTCACTGCTATTTAAAGTGAGTGTCCATGCGGCACCAAAATCATCTCCCATATTGGCAGGTCTCTGTCTCACACTTTAGGAAGCATTAATCAAACTCCCACTTCTCATATGATTCATGGAGAAAATAAAACTCAAGAAGGGAAAGTGCTTGCCCACAGTCCCTGTAGCAGACATGGTGCCTGGCTCACAGCCCCTAAAAGCCCTTTCCATGTTATTAGGCTGATGCAAAAGTAATGGCAAACACCACAATTCCTTTTGCACGAACCTAATAGTATTCACTAGGGTAGTTCCCTCTGCCAACGTCCCCTCTCTTTGCAGGAGGAGTTTCTCTGGTGGCAGGAACCCATGCACTCAGGGCGGGCCAAAAGTCTGGGAGAATTAACGTCCCCAGGAACAGCTCTCAACCAATGACTAACAGGACTGGTGTGTAAATACCCCAGCTCCCTCTCCCTTCTGGTGGGAGAGGTGGGAGAGGCATACTTTCCACATCCATTTGGGATTAAACTCCAGTTACCCAGTGGTAACTTGCTTAATCATGCACCCTTTCTTGGCTCACTACTAGTCTGACATCCCTATTCCTTTAGGGGTGTTTCCTGGGATTACCACCCAATAAACTAGTTGTACTCAAATCCATGTCTCCTCTACCTCTGAGGAATCCCAAATTAAAACAAGTAGCAAATCAGCAATATAGTTCTTTTGTTGTTGTTGTATTTTTTATAGACAAGACCTAGCTCTGTTGCCTAAGCTGGAGAGAAGTGACCATTATAGCTCACGGCAGCCTCTAATTCCTGGACTCAAGCAATCCTCCTACCTCAGCCTCTCGAGTCACTGAAACTATAGGCACACATGACAACACCCCCGGCTGATTTTATTTTTTGTAGAGATAAGATTTCACTATGTTACCATAGCTGGTCTCAAACTCCTGTCCTCAAGTGATCCTCCCACCTGGGCCTCCCACAGGGCTGGGATTGCAGGTGTGAGCTAACCAAGAGTCAGTTCTTAAACCTAGTTTTGCTACTTCCAAGTCTAGGCTTATTTTTTATTTTTTCTCTCTTTGCCAAGATGTTTGGATTAACCAAGCCATCTCTAAAAAGATGGTGGCTTAAAATTATGATTATGCCAACCATTCTGGTTTGCCCAGGACTATCGGTTCCCATGGGGTGGGACTTTCAGTGCCAATACCAGGAAAGTCCCGAGGAAACCGGGAATAGTCAGTCACCCTAACCCACTTTTCCCTCTGGATAGAGGACCCCGCAGTTTTCAGTTCAAAGACCCTGGACATCCCGTGTTTAACAAATAGGCTCAATCCATAAAACATCGCTTCAATAGTTAAGCATTTGAGATTCACCCAAAGTGTGGTACTCAACATTCAGGTAGCAGACATGATGGTTCTACACTCACTAGAGACGGGTTTGTTTTGGCGTTTATTAGGAAAAAATGTAACACAGCAATCTTTGATTTTGTAGACATTCTTGTGAAAGGACATGCCAAGACTGGCATTAAGCTTAATTTTTTTGGTGAATTTAGTGAAAAATAAAGAAAATAATAGCACACATTTATATACCAATGGCAAAAAAAAAATCTTTGAATCTTTGAAAACTTGGAGAAAATCTGACTACAGAGAATACTAAATTCTTTCTAACTCGTTAGATAAATTAAATTTGATTATTTAATCTGCTAAGCAGATATCCAACTGATTATGTCCTTAACCATTCCTCTTAACCTGTTAAAGACAAAAATTCCCATTTGTCAGCCAGCATGGTGCTGTGTGTCTGTAATTCCAGCTACTCAGAAGGCTGAGGCAGGAAGATCGCTTAAGGCCAGGAATTCAAGTCTAGCCTGGGCTGTAGCAGGCTGCAGGAAACTGTAGCAAGATCTTATCTCTTACAAAAAATTACTATTTGTCAAGATTACAGACAAATGAATCAGTGATCTTTACCAGTTGACACATAATGAAAACACATTTCAGTTCCTCTATTTGAGGGGCCCTTACTATATGAGGCTGGAAAAATTAAATCACTGAATAACTGTTGGGTGCCCATCACTAGACTAAGCTTGTTTATGCAGAAATATGTCCCAAGCACACAACCCTTGTGACAAACATTCTGCCTGTCCTTTATCCAACTGTGAGAAGAGCAAACACAACCCCTGCCCTTGGGGAGTTTACAATCAAGGAGGCAATAGACATTAACTGAGCAATTACATAAATAAACATGAAATTATTATAATTAAGTAAAAAAATCTTTAGCATGCTATGTTCGTTTATGCAGGGGAAAAATGTATCTTTATTTTCTATAACTGATCTTAATCCTGCTCTCCGATCCCTAGGTCAATGAGGGGGGCAGATGAGATGTGCAGAAATAGAAATTTAAATTTGCCAATTAAGGCATCTCACTTTCTTCTCGTTTACATACAGTATTTTTTTGGCTTAAAATAGAAACTTTGAGGCAACTTTTTATCTCTTTTTGGCTGAGTTTCTCCCCCACCTGCTCTCTAAGATTACCTTGCTCTCTATAAAGAAGTTTGGTTCTTCAGAAGATTGCCAGGCATGGCGGTGCATGCCTATAATCCCAGTTACTCAGGAGGCTGAGGCAGAAGGATCCCTTGAGCCCAGGAGTTCAAGACTAGCCTGGGAAACAGCGATACCCCATCCTGTTTTTTTAAAAAATCGTTAACCTATGAAGGGACCCTAGTGATCACTTTCTATGGCCCTTCCTTCTTGTTACTGGGATTGCCCCTGCTCCTCTCTGCTCTGCATTTCTGCCCCAGCCTCACGGTCCTGGCCCTCTGCATGCCCAGTACCTACAATCTCAGAAATAGAGGCCACACCCTACATACGGCAGGATTACTAATTTAAACTCTAACACTCGGGTAAAAAGCAGAGCTCCTTTGTTTTCCATAACTGGCATCTTCTCCCTCCAGAGCTTCCTCCCCTGTCTGGTAACCATGAACCACGTGTGACTATTTTCATTTACGTGGTAATCAATTAAAGTGAAAGAGAATTATAAATCCAGTGTCTCATTTGCATGAGTGCTCAGTAAAATAGCCCCATGTGGCTAGTGGCTACCATATTGAACAGAGCAGATATAGACCATGATCATCCTCACAGAAAGTTCAATTGGACAGCACAGGCCTGGAGCCCAGAGGAAAGAAAAACAAACTTGACCATTTGGGGAAGTTTGGGGAAAACTAGAAAAGGCTGAGATGCCTTTTCTAGTTTTAAGACCGTCTGTACCCATTTCAAAGAATCTTTTGAGTAGACTTTTTTTGTTGTTCCTTTTCACTCCCTTCCAACAGAGGTGCCTGCATTGAAATCTCCCAGGAAGTCACAAAAGTATTGGGACATCCAAGGGCTGGATGGTCACAACTCTAGAACTAAGGGAACTGAGGTCAGAGTTTTTCCAGATCCCCTGAGACAGGGAAGCTCCCAGATGATAACCAATTATCTACTGTTAAGAAACTTTAAGTATATTAGAATTGCCTAAACAATGTCCAGGGATCTTGAATTCTATCTTGTCACTCCTCACATGGGAATTACATGTATCGAGTACATAGTGCATGCCAAGCATGTGCTAAGGATGTTCCAAGGTCATTACCTTACATGATCCTCACAACAGGTTTGTTTGTTTGTTTGTAGGTAGTTACTATCATTATCCCCATTCATCAATGAGGGAATAAAGCTCAGAGAATTTCCTCCATTGGCTAAAATGCAATGGTATTTAAACCATTCTCTACCAGTAATGGAAATGGAAAAGAAATGAAAGAAAATAAGAAATGAAAGAAAATCAAGGTTATCTTTGCTCTCTGAAGCAGAGGTCGATACTGTGGGAACAAACCTTGACTCCGTCCCTTACTCAGTGTGTACTTTTGAGGAATTTATTCAGTCTCTCTGAACAGTTTCCTATCTATGAAACAGGGGTGGTGATACTGGCTCCCCACTCCAGTCTGGTTAGTAAGAATCACATATGAGACCACATGCTTCATCAGTTAGAGTTCTTTGGTGGCAAGCAACAGAAATTGGTTTAACCAGTGAAAGGAAAAAAAACGGATTCCCTAGAAGGGTATTTGGGAGTTTCCACAATTTATGGGAAGGCTATAAAGTCAGGCAGGAACAAAGGTTGGAAATCAAGGCAGGAACTGATTGATACAGAATGTTCGTCAGGGTCTGTGTCAGGTTATTTTTTGCGTGGCTATAAAGAAACACCTGGGGCTGGTTAATTTATAAAGAAGAGAGGCTGAATTGGCTTGTGGTTCTGCAGGATGTTCCAGCATGGCTCCAGCATCTCCTTCTGGTGAGGGCCTCAGACACCTTAAAATCATGGCAGAAGGCAAAGCAGGAGCAGGCACACCATGTGGAAAGAACAAGAGACAGAGACGGGGGAAGTCCCAGACTTTTAAATAACCAGATCTCACATGAGCTAACTGAGCAAGGACTCGGTGATCACCAAGCGGATGGTGCTAAACCATTCGTGAGAGTCCACCCCCATGATCCAATACCTCCCGCCAGGCCCTACCTCCCACAATGGAAATCATATTTCAATATGAGATTTGGAGGAGACAAACATCCACAACATGTCAGGGTCCACTGCTCTTGGGCCCTTTTTCCATAGTCACTAGGCTCATGATTGGAAGTCCTGGGTGAAAGCTGAGTTGCTCAGTCTCTCACTTGTTCACTTCAAAATGCACTGTAATATTCAAAAGAAGATTCTGGAAGGGACTCCTTTGGCCTTATGGTGGAAAGACAGAACACTTTGACTATGCCCATGAGAAAAAGATCATTTCTGGGCTGGGCATGGTGGCTCACGCCTGTAATCCCAGCACTTTGGGAGGCCAAAGCAGATGGATCATGAGGTCAGGATTCAAGACTAGCCTGGCCAAGATGGTGAAACCCCACCTCTACCAAAAATACAAAATTAGCCAGGCTCAGTGGCAGGCACCTGAAGTCCCAGCTACTAGGGAGGCAGAGGCAGGAGAATTGCTTGAACCCAGAGGGCAGAGGTTGCATTAAGCCAAGACTGTGCCACAGCACTCCAGCGTGGAGGACAAAGTGAGACTCCATCTCAAAAAATAATAATAATAATTTCTGAATAAGAAATCACGATACTGTTAGAATTGGGATAGCAGGGTTGGAATAGAGCATGCAGTGAAGGAGACAAACGTTGACTACACTGTTAAAGGTCAGGTAGTGGTAATCGTTCATAAAAAGCAACTTTGTGCAGTGTCCCTTGTCTTGTCTTTAGCAGAGTTCAAATAATGAGCAACAGCATTGCAGAGGATTAAGGCAGCAATCTGCTACAGAGCTTCCTAGGTTGAAATACCGGTCAGCTACTTACTAGCTGGGTTGCCTTAGCACATACTTACCCTCTCTCAGTCTCAGTTTTCACAGCTGCGAAATAGCGAGGATGATGATAATAGCAGTTCATACCTCCCAGGGCACATGAGGATTAAATGAGCTAATTTACGTGAAGCATTCACAACAGTGCAAGGCACACAGAAAGTACCAAAATCCCCCTTGGATGGGGGAAGCGGGAGTCCTGCTCTAGGCCCAAGGTTTAAGTGGCCTGAGTCCCCTCCCAGGGAGGGCAGGGTCTGCAGTAGTGACTGGTGGGATGCCCAAGGCCAACCTCATGGATCCCCCTGTCCCCCAGGGTTTTCCCTCCAGGTTGCTCTCCAGCCCTCTGTCCCACATGTGTCAGCTAGTTGCCCAGAGGAGCCCTGAATATCTTGCATGGGTCATCTGGGGTGTCCCAAGTCCAGGAGACCACCAGATAGCTCCCTGCCAGCTGGCACAGTATCTGTCATGTGATTGCACAAGATTAAGGTGTAGAATAGAGCTAACACACCTATTTTGATGATTCTCACGCATGCGAGACACAAGACAACATCAGATTTCGGGACTACTATTAACCTAAATACTGCGGGCTCGTACCAGGCTCTCACCCACCCATGTGCCCCACCCCATGCTACCTCTGGTCTACAGCACCTAAGGATAGTGAGGGTAGCAGCTGACATCCTTTACATTGTGTCTCCCTAACACAGTCACCCCACAACCTCCACTAGCTTCATACCACACGTCAGGCAATCCTCTTGGGTGCCCACACCTAGCTCCTGTAAGGGCTTTCAGGACCATTCATTCCCACACCAATGGGCCTTTCCAATTGATGAGTTCACCTACCTCTGATTGACATGATGACATTGACATGCCTTCCCCCTTAAGCCTTGCATGAATGAGGACACTCTGCTCAGACACTCCTCTTTGGAGTCTTTCTTGGACACTTCTCACGCACTCATTCCGCATTGGTAGTGGTGTGTGGCAGGCAGAGGTAAAGTCAACATACTAAGAGTTCTTGCAGTTATCATCTAAAGATTCCAAAAGAAGATAGAAGATATGCTTTTCTATGGTTATGCTCTAAAGTTCCAAATGGTAAATTTAACAATACCAGAAAACAAATTACCATTCACAGCTTCCTGCACATGCTGGGTGAGACTTCCATTTGTGGTCACCATCATGGAAGCACAGACATGACCTTTGAGAGAGTCATCAGAAGCCAGGGTTCATGGTCATCCCAATGAATGAAGAGGAATCAGAATTGATAGTGTAAATGGCACTGGGGATTGCAAAGGCAACGAGGGATACATAGTCTCAATGCAAACAGGTTCCAAAGAGCATGGCATTATGAATAAAAACAGTGTGGCTCCCTCCTTCTCCTGGTGCAAGACATGAAATTAGCCTGAATCAGCACAATAGATAATAAAGAATATGAAGCAATGGTTACTGGACCTTAAAAGGACACAGTGGAGCCTGGACACCAGAATATTCCCATGTGCTAATTGGACAATAAACAAATGTGTGACTACCTCTTCTATTCTCCTTTGATGACTACCACACCTCACACAAGCCCATGAGTTTTATAACATATTTTTTAGGCCGGGCACGGTGGCTCATGCCTGTAATCCCAGCACTTTGGGAGGCCTACTTGGGCCCATTACTTGAGATCGGGAGTTCGAGACCAGCCTGGCCAACATAGTAAAACCCTGCCTCTACTAAAAACACTAAATTTAGCCAGGCATGGTAGTGGGTGCCTATAATCCCAGCTACTAATTCCAGAAGCAGGATTGCTGAATCACCTCCATCTCCGGGGTTCAAGTGATTCTCCTGCCTCAGCTGAATCAGAGGCTAAGGCAGGAGAATCACTTGAACCCAGGAGGCAGAGGTTGCAGCGAGCAGAGATTGCACGCCATTGCACTCCAGCCTGGTTGACAGAGGGAGACTGTGTCAAATATATATATACATATTTTAAATCAAGTTGTACAGACAAAAGCTCTGCAAAAAAAAAAAAAAAAAAGTGTTTATCTAGAACCAACATACCCCAGAGGTGCCCTGGTGAACACATATACATGTTTGCTAATTCCCCAAGAAGTTTAATATCAGGAATATGCACTTGGAAGGATGCTAGTTTAATAATATCAAAATTAGCACAGTGATTCAGCAATCCCACTTCTGGGTATAATCCAAAGGAAAGGAAATCGGTCTGTCAAAGAGACATCTGCACTCCCATGTTCCTTGCAGCACTGTTCACAATAGCTAAGATGTGAAATCAACCTACATGTCCGTCACCAGATGAATGAATAAAGAAGACGTGGTACATCAGTTTGCAATTGTAAAGACATGGAACCAACCTAAGTATCCACCAACCAACAAGCAGATAAAGAAAATGTGGCACAGATTCGTCTAAGTATTCTACTGAAGATTTTTGCATCGATGTTCATCATGGATATTGGCCTGAAGTTTTCTTTTTTGGTTGAGTTTCTGCCTGGTTTTAGTATGAGGAGCATCACACACTGGGGGCAGTTGGCGGGGGTGGGGGGGTTGTAGGGGAGGGACAGTGGGAGGGATAACATGGGGGAAAATGCTGATATAGTATATACCTAAAGTAAAATAAAAATTTTAAAAAGGGATTATCACCAAAAAAAAAAAAGAAAGTGTGGCACACATACATAAAGGAGTACTTTTCAGCCTTTCATTAAAAGGAAATGTTGTCATTTCCAACAATATGGATGAACCTAAAGAACACTGAGTTAAATGAACAAGCAAAGCACAAAAAGAGAAATATGGCATGATCCCACTTCTGTGTAGAATTTAAAAAGCCGAACTGAGAAGCAGAGAGGAGAATGGTGGGTACCAGAGGTTAGTGAGTAAGAGGATTGGGGAGCTATTGGTCAATGAATAAAAAATTTCAGCCTGGGCAGCATGCAGAAACCCCATCTCTACAAAAAAAAAAAAAAAATGCAAAAATTTGGCCAGGCGCAGTGGCTCACACCTGTAATCCCAGCACTTTGAGAGGCCGGGGTGGGCAGATCACCTGAGGTCAGGAGTTTGAGACCAGCCTGACCAACATGGAGAAACCCCATCTCCACTAAAAATACAAAATTAGCCGGGCATGGTGACGCCTGTAATCCCAGCTACTCTGGAGGCTGAGGCAGGAGAATCGCTTGAACCCAGGAGGCAGAGGTTGCAGTGAAGCCAATATCGCACCATTGCACTCCAGCCTGGGCAACAAGAGCAAAACTCCATCTCAAA
>PVKV010013103.1:0-62786 GCA_004027835.1 Alouatta palliata | reverse complement strand
CGAACTCCTGACCTCAGGTGATCTGTCCACCTTGGTCTCTCAAAGTGCTGGGATTACAGGCGTGAGCCACCGCACCCGGCCAATTGTCAACCTTATGTTTCCTCCTAAGTATTCCCTTTCTCATCTCTCCTGGCTGAGGGAGGATTGGTGCTGACCATTTATACCAGTAATGGGTTTAATATCACTGAAGTTGTTGATTCATGCAGACCTACAATCATTCATTCACTGGAAAACATTTTTGTGCTTCTTATGTTTCAGGCATAGCATTTAGAACTAATTGTATGTTGGCAGGTAAATCAAACTCCTGTCTGTGAGGACAGAGATATCATCTAGAACAAGTTTGTAAAGTTTTCTGTGGTCCATGATTTTAACATAAAACTTTATTAATAAGACCCTCATTCCAAAATGTTGCTTATTCCTTCTTTTTGTTTTTTTTCTGTCCTACCCCCTTAGTTACTCTTTCTAGCTTAAAGTGTTTCTATCTTATTTCAGGCATGATCTGCCAAGAGGACATTATTTCTCTAAGTGTTTATGATCACTCCGGGTATTCCGTCGTTGTAGTAGAATCTCTGTGTCAGATTGCAGTCAGTGAATAGGTGCCTTTCAGAGCTTTGGATTTGGTTGCCTAATTACCTCTTATCCCTTTGACTTGGGTTTTGTCATGGGAAGTTAAACATATCTCTGTAGTGATGTTCAGTTCTGCTGAAGGATTTGATGTTTGAGTATGATACCTCCAATAAATCATTCAGATTTTGCTTGTTTAGAACTGGAAAAAATGTTACTGGGTTTAGAATGAATTGATTGAATAATAATAAGCGGGGTTTTAATTCACCTCATTATATTTGCAATAGACCAAGGATTATGCAACCTATTAATCTGCATCAACTTCACAGGTGGGCAGGAATGTATGGGCTGATTCGGCGGAGATATAAGAAAGGCTAATTGTGTGAAGAATTCCCTGATCACCTTGGTACTAGAATGGAAATTCTCACCACTAGTTTAACTATAATTGTTTGTAAGGAATTTAATTTACAAAGTACATTTTAATTTGGTTTTCTATCATCGTACACTTAGAAAGTATCATACATTGGCAAGCTACCACCAAGGATTCATTTTTCTGGTTAATTATTCAGTATGCCTACTTTTTAAAGTATTTTTTCCAGTAGAGTGAAAGAATCGGGAAAATCTGGGAAACTTCACAGGTTCAAGGAGGGGTGTAACCCTGGATGCTGGAGGTCGAGGGACATCCAAGGCCAACCTGATTTGCTTCACCGTTTTGGTTCAAGGTGGATCTTGCTAGAATTAATTTCAAATTTTTTTCAAGCTCAAGGACAGAACATTTAAATTTCCTTTGATTCTGCATTATGGTTTCTAATAGCTCAAGGAAGCTGATAAGGCAGTAACTTTCATGCCACTTAAGGACCAGAAGCTTAGATTTTTGTTTTGTTTTTAAACAATGTATATCAATAGTTTTCCTGCTCTTGTGGTTTGCAGATTTATGCCTGGATTCCAATTCTATATTTGGTCATTGGATTATAGCATCTATGACTTATAAAAAACAGCAATCACAAGTATAGGCATATGGTACATGTTGCTTTTCATATGCGCAAAATTGTTTACATTTTTTCTCTTCCTCCTCCTCCTCTCCCTTTTCTTTCTCTTCTCCCCACACTGCCTTCACTTTCGGCTTGCTTTTTATTGTCCTCCCTTTTCTTTCTGCCATCTCATTTCTGATTGTCTTCTCCTCCTCTACTTTGTCCTTTCTTTTCCTGCTGTCTCCTCTTCCTCTGGTTCTACTCATCTCATGCCCCCACCAGAATGGTTTCTCTGCCTGAGTATCATCAGTTCCAATACCACAGAGCTGCTTCTCCCTGTTGCCTCTGGAGCAGCTTCAGTTTACACACTGATGATGAGGCTTCAAACTGGACAATCTCGTAAGTCACGGGTGAAAACGACACCCAGGCGAACTCATGGGGCATGGTGGCAGGGCGTTCTGACTGCTCTCCATGTTGTATTGTGATACCCTTGTGGCTTTGTGCTGACATACCATACTAGAATAAAGCCCACTGCCTTTTCAACTTGGATACACTCTGTTATCGTATTATGATTCCTCATTTTTAGACTTTGAACCTTTATGGTATCTTCCATTTTAATAGCACAGGTTGGTTTTTTTTTTTTTTTTTTTTTTTTGGAAAAAGAAAAAAGATATAAATTCATGCTCTATGGAGATGATTTATTCTGGTAGTTTTGTTTAATTAGTGTATGTCTTCTGTATCCAAATGCAGAGTTTAGTTCCTTCTTCCTAATCTCCCTATAATAAAACAGATATAGTAAACTTATCTGGTATCACTTGGCAAAAGGATTGGTTAATCTTGGGGGGAAAAAATGAGATTTCAGGAAATTTAAAACATGTTGTAAATGAGCTTGATTAAAGAAAAAAATGAAAAACACTGTGTTCACCTGGGCACTGTGGTTCATGCCTGTAATCCCAGCACTTTGGGAGGCCAAGGCAGGAGGATCACTTGAGGTCAGGAGTTCAAGACCAGCCTGGCTAACGTGGTGAAACTCCATCTCTACTAAAAATACAAAAAAGGCCGAGGCGGGTGGATCACGAGGTCAGGAGATCGAGACCATCCTGGTCAACATGGTGAAACCCCGTCTGTACTAAAAATACAAAAATTAGCTGGGCATGGTGGCACGTGTCTGTAGTCCCAGCTACTCGGGAGGCTGAGGCAGGAGAATTGCTTGAACTTAGGAGGCAGAGGTTGCGGTGAGCCAAGATCGCGCCATTGCACTCCAGCCTGGGTAACAAGAGCGAAACTCCGTCTCAAAACAAACAAACAAACAAACAAAAAAACAAAAAAAAAAAATACAAAAAAATACCAAAAAAAAAAAAATACAAAAAACTAACTGGGTATAGTGCTGTGTACCTGTAATCCAAGTTACTTGAGAGGCTGAGGCACGAGAATCGCTTGAACCTGAAAGGCAGAAGTTGCAGTGAGCCAAGATCACATCACTACACTCCAGCCCAGCGATGGACTGGAGACTGTCTCAAGAAAAAATGGAAAAACACGTGTTCTAAAATACAAGGTTTTGACCAAATTCTAATGTTGATACATATTCTTCTCCTTGTAGTCATACTTTACTTTTTAATCATTTAAAATTGATTGTTAAACATTTTATATCATAACATACCCCTTGAGTCATATCAGCTATTGGATTCTGTATTACTATGTATTTGTCAGCTTGGCTACAGGGAGAACTGTTGATATTGGTGCAGCAGAGACCTGGTTTGTATTGTCTCCTAAAGTTAGAATGTAGTGTGCCTTCAGTTAAGATAGGTTTCTGTCAGTGTGGCTACAGAGCTAGCTACGTTTAACAGTGGCGTATAGGCACATTTGTGCACATTAGATCTATGAGGACGAAGGCTGTGTTACTTCGAATGCAAGAGAAAATACTTTCTGATGTTTAAGAGTGTCCAAGTTAATGCCATTAACTCGAGTAAAAAATGACATAGTAAGTAAATGAATTTTTAAAGAAAGAGGTGGAGTATTAACTTAGGGTTTAGAGAAAGGGAGAAATTTAAACTGGACTTCAGACAATGGCCAGAGTTAGTCCTCAGGGTAAGGAAAGGTTGCCCTGGGTGGAGGGGAAGTGAAATAATATGAGATGAGCACAGGCCTGCATAAAAAGATCAGGCATGCTAGAGGAAGAGACGAGAGCCTGTCGTTTCAGGGACAGATGCTTTGTGATGGAGGTGGAGAGCTGTCCAGTGGAGGAAGGGAGTCATAAGACGGAAACCAAGATTCACCCTTGCTATTGATCTTTTGTAACCAAGGGTGACCATTTCAAAACAATTACATAATCCTGCTCATCTTTTCCTTAAAATTTTTTTTGTCTTCCTTTACTTTCCTGAATGTACCCATAGTTTACATATTCCCATTGCAATGGTTTATTTTCAAGTAATATATTTTCTTTAAAAACAACACCAAGATCCACATTGCCTTTAATATGTTAACTACCATTAATATTTATTCTGCACTCCCCTAGAGTAAGAGTTTGTTTTTCTTATGATGATGATGATGATGATATTTTGAGACAGGAGCTTGTTCTCAAGTTGCCCAGGCTGGAGTGCAAGTGCAGCTCACTATAGCCTCAACCTTCTGGGCTCAAGAAATTTTCCCCCTTCAGCATCCCAAGTAGCTGGGACTACAGGTGTGTGCCACCATGCCTGGCTAATTTTTAATTTGTTTTCTGTGGAGATACAGTCTCACTATGCTGCCCAGGCTGGTCTTGAACTTCAGGGCTCAAACAGTTGTCCTGCTCAGCTTCTCAAAGTGCTGGGATTACAGGCGTGAGCCACCATGCCTAGCCAAGATAATTACCTTAATGGAATGGCATTTCATGAATAGTCTTTATCTGAGTATTTGCCACTTGTATACTTAGTGGATTTACATGAAGAGATGAAGAATTCAGATTTAGGTCCTTGTTTATATATTTTTAGCACTCAGTCCCATTCCTAGTGGTGGTTTTCATGGAAGTAATTCTTAAAAGTATTTTAAAATAGTACAAAGATATAGATAGTGTTGATGTAATTTTTATTGGTGAGAAAGGCTTTTACTGAATGTCTGCTGTGTGCCAGTCACTGTACTAAGGGCCTCAGGGTATTTGCTGTTCACAATTTACTGCCTCTGTGAGATAGCTACTGTTACTACCACTGTGTGGAAACTGGGGCCTGAAGTAGTAGTTAAACAACTTGCCTTAGATCACACAGTAAGGGAAGGAGGCAGGATTTGAATTAAAGTGGCCTTATCCAGGATTGGAGGAAACACAGAAGAGGCCTCAGCAAATTCTCGTAGCTGTGGTCCAGTGCCTTCACTGGCAAGATTGATTATGGGCTTAGTATGTAAGGGGTGCCTTGCCAAGTGCTAAGGATACAGAAAGATACATTCAGTAATGTATTCATATGTGATTTGTGGCTGACAAGGAACTTAAGTATATATATGTTTATGTGTATACACGAGCATATATATGAAATGTCACGTGAGTGTAACAAAAACTAACAGTATGGAAATGCAGAGGTGAAAGTGAACAACAGAACCTAGGGGGTGATGTATGCAACTTGGTGTGGATGTGAAACAACATTGAGTAAGACCTGGAGAAGTGGCTGGGAAAAGGGAGAAGTCAGGAGGGTGGTCTGAGTGGAAGCCTGTGGTAAGACCGCAGGGTTCCTTTAGGAGATGGTGGAGAGATGAGCCTGGCTGCACGTTGTTGAGAGCCAGTTTATGTACGGTTTTGAAGGTTAGTCTGTGAAATTGTCATTGCAGCTCATTGGCAACAGTTTTGTAGGTTTTTGGAAAGGGGATAATATGGGAAGAACATAGAAATATTTCCACTTGAAAGTCATAGGAGTGAGTTGGTTCCTTGGACACTTTTTTACTTGGGGCCATGTTCTGATTAATTAGCCACTCAATAGCAAACACCTTTGACAAATGGACTATAACGGAAAATCAGAAAAATAAGGCTAACAATAACTCTCCATTCATAGGATGGGTCGGCAGCCTCCCTTTGCATTTACTCCATTCAAAAAGCATGCACCGGAACCTTTCATTAGAGGCTCTGATCTAGCTCTTATCTTGTCCTCTGATGGGACATACAGACAACATTTCAATGCCTGATGTAAAAGTTCATTAGGAATTTTATTTACTTTTTTCTTTCTTTCCTTCTTTCTCTTCTTGATCCCTCTACATCTACTTTGAATTATCTGGATTTGACTGTTTCAACTCTGTTTCTTTTGGCTATAGAGACAGTCAGAAAAAGGCCTGGCTCCTTTTTTTAGCATCATATATTTTATGAGTTTAATTGATAGAAGAAATATGCCCAGGTGATGTCATGTCTGAAGGGTAAGAAAGAGGAAACCTAAAACCCCAAATCTTGGTTAATTTCTGTTAGCCCAGACCTTGGAACCATAAAAGACTGGTACAATTCTGCCAAATTCTGTAACATACCTCACTGGTGTTGCATTTCAGGGATTGAACCCTTACATCAGCTTCCAAGGGAGTTCTATACTATTCTTTCTTTATAGGTAGATATTAGTTTGAGATCTGAATAGTGTGACAGACTGCATTTTGCTTACAAAAATGCTTTTCGTAAGAGAGAAAATATACCTTTTCTTTTTCTTATTCCCATTAGGGTTTAGATATTAGAAATCTCACAAATGTTGGCATGGAAGCTCCATAGAAGGCTTGTGAAAAACCTTTTGATAGACTCCAGAAAAACCTGGTTAGGTCAATTTAGGAAACATTCTTTCAAGGTTCTGCGGTATTATGCAGTCTGGGTAACTGAAGCTCAGGGAGAGAGACAGACATGTACACAACTCATATACTAGTATAAGTCTAAATGTCTAGAAATACGTGTATATTGCTGAGGCAATAGATGGTGATCACAGTTACTTTGGGACATTACTGGGTGAGCAATAGCTTCCATTTTGGTGTTTTTTCTTTTCTTTCTTTTTTTTTTTTTTTTGAGACAGAGTCTCACTCTGTCACCCAGGCTGGAATGTGGTGGTATGATCTTGGCTCACTGCAACCTGCACCTCCCAGGTTCAAGCAGTTCTCCTGCTTCAGCCTCCCAAGTAGCTAGGATTGCAAGCAATCACCACAACACCGAGCTAATTTTTGTATTTTTAGTAGAGAGGAGTTTCACCATGTTGGGCAGGCTGGTCCTGAATTCCTGACCTCAAGTGATCTGCCCATTTTGGCCTCCCAAAGTGCTGGGATTACAGGTGTGAGCCACTACAGCCAGCCCATTTTGGTGTTTTCTAAGTGCATGCTACTTCACGTGTGTTAGTCTGTTCTCAAGCTGCTATAAGGACATACCCAAGATTGGGCAAGTTATTAAGGCAAGAGGTTTAACTGACTCACAATTGAGCATGGCTCTGAAGGCCTCAGGAAACTTACAATCATAGTGGAAGGGGAAGCAAACATGTCTTCTTCACATGGCGACAACAAGGAGAAGTGCTGAGCAAAGGGAGATATGCCTCTTATAAAACCATCAGATTTCATGAGAACTCACTATCATGAGAACAGCGTGGAGGTAACCCCCCCATGATTCAATTACCTACCACTGGGTCCCTCCCACGACACATGGGGATTATGGGAACTACAGTTCAAAGTGTGAGTTAGATAGAGACATAGCCAAACTATATCATTACAGATATAAATCTCAGTAGATCCAGTGTTTGATCTCTTCGAGCTTTTTTGCTCATGAGTAGAGGTCTTTCTCCTATACCCCAAGAATTTTCATAAACACACCACTTAGTACTTACGTTTATTACCCATTGCTGCTATTTTAAAAAATATACTACTTGATATTTTTAAACATGAAGGAATAGCTCAAAATTTTTGTAGCTTACCCCTTTTGTTTCGACTCTCTTGTCATGAGTAGTGGTTTAAGGACAGCAAAACATGACTCTAACCAGAACACTAACTTTGTATATAATTCAGGCTATTAACATGTATCTGGCGAGAGAAATCCCTGCGTATCTGGTCTGTGGTTCGGCAGATCCATGAGAGGTGCTTCTCTGAGTTTTCTTTGCTGGCCTTGCTGCCTTTTTGCCCTCCTGTCAAAAATTCAGGTTTTGCTTGCTGTTTGGAGCTCACTAACAAAAATAGCTTATTTCCCTATAGTGTCTGCTGCTGGTACTGTGCAGGCTGAGGTGTTCTCTTTGTGCTCCTTGATAGATTCATTGTTGAGCATTAAGTAGGTGACTGGGGGCAGTTGTCATCTTAGTATTAAATAGGAAATGTTCTGTGTAGGTTTCTTAAAAGATATTTGCTTAGCTGGGTATGGTGGCACTGCCTGTGGTCTTAGCTCCTTGGGGGGCTGAGGCAGGAGGATCACTTAAACATGGGAGGTTAAGGCTGCAGTGTGCTGAGATTGTGCCACTGCACTTCAGTCTAGCTGACAAATTGAGACCCTGTCTCAAAAAAAAACTAAATTAAAAAAGAAGATGTTTGCTGCTTGGCACAGTGGCTCACACCTTTATCCCAGCACTTTGGGAGGCCGAGGTAGGTGGATCACTTGAAGCCAGGAGTTTGAGACTAGCCTGGCCAACATGGTGAATCCCCATCTCTACTAAAAATACAAAAAAATTAGCTGGGCATGGTGGTGCAAGCCTGTAATCTCAGCTTCTTGGGAGGCTGGGGCAGGATAATTGCTTGAACCCAGGAGACAGAGGTTGCAGTGAGCCAAGATAGCGCCGCTGCCCTCCAGCCTGGGTGACAGAGTGAAACTCCGTCTCAAAAAAAAAAAAAAAAAGATATTTGCAAAAAAATGCTTGGGTTTTAATGGCTACCACTCATACTAGCATTGACCCATAACTTTTTTTTATTTATTAACATTTTACCTACATAGAAATACTGGTACCTGCTGAGATATGCCTAACACTAATACAAGAGCTTGACTTATGATCTTAAGTCAGTTTTGTAATCTGTAATCTGCTTCTTTCTGTATTCACAGAGCTTTGTGAATTCTAACTGGCAACTCTTCCAAGATAGAATCTCATCTTTGAATGCCAGGGTGACATTTACAGTTTTAGTTAGGAGGAAAATTAGCAGGCAGTTTTCTAAGTTGATGTAGAAGAGGGCCTGAGAAATTTGGTGCTGTTAGTTTCCCTACAAAATCACCCCTAAATAACCGTTCCCCATTGTTTTTTTCTACGAATGGCAGGAGCTCCAAAAATTGACTCAGCTGTTTTCTGCCTCTGGCAAGCCCTTCTTTTGTGTACAGGCATCCAGGGCCCCAAAGGCTCTGCCTGCCAGCCAGGGAGAAGAAAGGTTCTCAGAATGGCATTAAGATAATCAACCTCAATGGTCCAGGAATTGGGTCACAACCTCTCCATATTTCATTTCCTGTCTTTCTCTTTGGAATCTGAGGGAGTCCTTTCCGATTCTCACCTCTCAGGGAACCTCCCTCAAGTCACCAGAGAGACCTCATTGTTCCAGCACCTTCTTAGATCTGTTCGCATCAACTTGAAAGTTGCACTTCAGAATGAATAGGTTGGACAGGATATCGTCTCTAAATGTCTCCTATGGAATGCTGGTGAAATGATTGAATTAAGGCCCTCTGAAAATGTTGTCATCCATAAAAGTGATACGAAAACTGGCAGAAATTCCTGGAATAAACTTTTTCAGAGCTCTAGAAATTAAAGTCTCTCAGTAATCCGGGGAGCATCTATTCAGGAAGAGTGACTGAATCTCAGTAAGAGCAGGAAAGTTTGTGGCATTTTAACTTGTTCTTATTCCCATCCCTCCCTCTCCAGTTCCACAGTAGCCTTGAAAACCAGTAGCTGCAATCATAGTGAAAACCAGGAGCCTGGCAGCCTCTGGAAGGTGCAGGATGGAGTTGGAGTGTCTTCAAAGCCCTTCTCCCTCCTCCTCTTCCTCCATCTCTCCTGCTTCTTCCTCCTCTGAGATTTGAGAACTACTGGTGGAGAGAGGAGGGCCCAGGGGAGTGCATTGCTGCTGAAGCTGATTTCAAATCTTAGTTAAGGGAACATGCACCATTAGCTGTTGATGGAGTCTGGGATCATGCAAGATGTATTACATGGGAAAGGACTAAATAAAGCTCATTTGCCCCAATTATCCGTGGGATTCCATGGAGAAACTGATGCTGCCTCTCACTGAAGTTTTTAAAATGTAACACAGTGAATTGGAGGGACACTGTCCAGTTTGGCTCTGCTCAAATTATGTGAAGTTTCATAACAGCTTCAGGAAGACAATACTATAGTAACCGTTTTCACTTTATGTAATTCTATAACAGAACACGTGCCAATGGTGTTAGTTTACCATGGAGGTACTCATACCTCCTACTGAGTCACTGGCTTAAGCTCAGGTCTTTGTAGAAAGTTTATTCAAATAGGTAAGCTAGAATGATCAGTGTTTGGAAAGCGAAGAAAGTTTAGCATAGAGGGCTGCAGCAAAGAACCAGATGCAGGCTGCCTCATCCTCTCTTTCAAAGATAGCGTATTGAATGGATTTATTTGTGTTAGGATGACGATGCTACAGCGTCATGCACATACATTAGTATTTAGTTGTAACTAGTTTCTTTTGAGCTGTTTCAATGTTTACTGGTGACCGATTACTGTGGTTTTCAACCCTGCTTAAGTGAATTAGTGTGATTCACACATTTGGTAGAGTTTTGGGGCACTAATCAGCCTCACCTTTTTTCTGTGGAACTTTAACAGTGGAAGCTATTAATCACTGAATTCAGCCTTACTGACATCTAGGTGGACATTTGCAACACCAGGGAGTAAGATTTTCAAAGCTGAGGTTTTCTAATGATATTTGGTTCTTCAGTCTTGTGTGTTGTGGGGGGATTTGGCCTCATCTCAGAAATCTGCAAATTTGCTCTACGAGGTAGATCAGGAACAGCTCTCCATCTAAAAAGGCCTTCTAAGAAACATCCTGTAGAGTGACTGAGGAAGAGTGCGTTGATCCCCTTATCTATTTAGCCCCCTGTCTTAAGGCTGACCTAAGCCTAGACCACCTCAGTAGTGTTTAGCATAAACAATAGGTACTTAATAAAGCCAACTTTGGGGCTTAAAAAAGAGACTTGGTTTGATTTCCTCTGGCTGGTGGCGAGCACCAGAGGCCATTTCCTTTAGATTGCTTACCTTATCTAGGTGTTCTTGTTGGGGTAAAGCGGCCAATAACTTGGAAGTCCTAGTTCTGTTGCTGTTTTAGGGTCAGTAAAGCCATCTCCTCAGATAGTATGAGCATCCTGCAGGGCGCTGTGGCTCCTGCTTGTAATCCCAGCACTTTGGGAGGCCAGGAATTCGATACCCGCCCAGGCAACAGAGCAAGACTGTGTCTCTACAACAATTTTTTTAAAAAATTAGCCTGACATTGTCTCTTGAGCCAAGGAGTTTGAGGCTGCAGAGAGCTGTGGTCATGCTACCGCACTTCAGCCTGGGTGACAAAGTGAGACTCTGGTCTCCGAAAAATACATGGTCTCAACATCATGCATTGAAGCTGATTTCAAACCCTGTTTTTTAAGAAAATAATCATTTACTCACATGGTAATTAAAGAAACCAAATATCCAGATACAAAAGTTGTCAGATTCCATAAAATGTGCATGTTGAATAATTGATTAATGTACATGCTAACCCATGGCATAGTCTCTAAAATCTTGTCTTGCATGTTTAAGATCATTCTAAGTTGAGTTCTTTGAAAATACTTTATATTTTCAGAGGTAAAGAATTATGACATTTTTCAGGGTGCATTTATTTAAATGAGAGGAAGTTCTTTTCAAATGATAATTCTAAAATACAGAGCAAAATTTCCTAAGTCAAAAAACATCCCCACTTTCCTGATAAGTGTGATATATAGAATACAGATTTAAAAAGAGAAATTTGCAGGCCAGGCACTGTGACTCACGCCTATAATCACAGCACTTTGGGAAGTGGAGATGGGTGGATCACTTGAGGTCGGGAGTTCGAGACCAGCCTGCCAACATGGAGAAACACTATCTCTACTTAAAAAAAAAAAAAAGGATTAGCCGGGCATGGTGGCACATGCCTGTAATCCCAGCTACTCAAAAGGCCGAGGCAGGGGAATCTTGAACCCAGGAGGCACAGGTTGCGGTGAGCCGAGATTGCACCATTGCACTCCAGCCTGGGCAACAAGAGCGAAACTCTATCTCAAAAAAAAAAGAGAAACTTACCACTGTGTTCTGTAAGAGGTGCCTATATGCGGCCTATATGCCTAAATGCAAACTAAGCCTTAATTCTCCATGGTGAAATAATTATTCAGTGTGAGAAATGACACCCACCTAGGACTGAAGCAGAAACCACTGCCAGGATGACAGGATATGAACATTTGATAAGGAACTAGCCAGAACAGACAGCTGTAGGCAGTAGCTTTTTCACATGATCACCCAGCAGATTGTTGACGAGTCAGGTTGATGATGAGCAACTCAGAAAGTGACTCTCATGAATCGCAGTGAGGAGACTTGTGGTTTTGCCTGGTTTCATCTCATCTCTTATTTGCCATGTAGATGTCATGTCTCTGGGCTTCTGTTTTCTTATCTGTATCAAGAAAAGATTGGAATAAATGATACCATAGATCTTCAGCTGTCAGTGCTATGATTTTGTTGTTGCTGTTATTGGCCGTGACGGTGGTGTTTTTTGAAAGGAGTTTCACTGTTGTTGCCCAGGCTGGAGTGCAATGTCACAATCTCAACTTACCACAACTGTTGCCTCCCGGGTTCAAGCAGTTTTCCTGCCTCAGTCTCCCAAGTAACTGGGATTGCAGGCATGCGCCACCACGCCTGGCTAATTTTGTACTTTTAGTAGAGACGGGATTTCTCCATGTTGGTCAGACTGGTCTTGAACTCCTGACCTCAGGGGATTCACCCCCTCTCAGCCTCCCGAAGTGCTAGGATTACATGCTTGAGCTGCTGCACCCAGCCATGATGGTGGTTTTAAAATTTATAGTGTTATTATTTTAAACATACAAGTGCAGAATACTACCTTCTAGTACTATGTTTTTATATAAACCAAAAATTGGAGAATATAATTTTTAAACCAAATGCCATATATCTTAGAAAAAAGTTTAGCTCTATTGTTTTTGAGCATAGATTATAACTAATAAACAACTTTCTCATTGTTTTTATTGACTGTTTTTATATATTGTGTATTTTCTAAAGTCCTTAAATGTTAATGTTTGTGATATGTCTTGTTAAATATATTTAAATGTTGATCCAGAAAAATATATTTGAGATTAACTATCTACTGCAGTAAATAGAAGCCCTTTGTGTTATGTTTGGTAAGTAGAATATTATCTTAATTAGGTTTGTTGCTTTCTGCACTCCAGAAAATAGTGACAGGGACAGTTTGGCTTCTTAGAAAGAGACTTATTACAATATAGGTCAAGAACTGGATCAATAAATAGAAAGAATGTGCTACTTCACTTTACACCTCTTAGGGAACACAATTAAATGTGTAAGGTTGGTTTACTTGCTGGAATAATAAAAATGTATTAATATATGGAAGTGATGCAGAAATATGGCACTGTAGAGGATAACCTCTCCTATTTTCCTTAGAGACTGGCTTTCGTTAGTCAGTATATCTTCTGCAATCGTTGCTGCATATGAATATAATTTAGCAAAAGGCAGTTGATTCTATTGAAATTACTCTTCTTTTTTAAACTTAATCTTAGATTACTTTGTTTTACATTAGAAGCTGTTGCTTTCAACTAAAAATGAAAACTCTTTCTAATAAACAGTCATGTGCTTAACAAGTGATTCCATTAAAGAAATACAAGACTGAAGTTAAGATAAGTTAAGAAAGATTGAGGAAGGGGAATGACTTCAAATGTAGATTAAGAAGATGATATATGCTTGGATTACATTGGCTGTGTGGTTATATTTTAAAATGGTACCAGTGTCTGAGACCTCCAAGAAGTGTGTTAACAAGCATACCCAGGCTGGGCTCATGGCAGAGTGACACATTATGAAGCTGTATTTTAGAGGTTGAAATCAATCTTACTGTTGCCAGTTGGTGGTGGTTTAACTTACAATCCTTATTTTGGTACAGGTAAAGAATAGTGTCCGTTACATGCATGACCCTACGCTAAGAAAGTAACCTATTGTTTTTATAGAAGTTTCCCTTTTTGTTTGTAGATACAATACCTTGCCAAGCAGAAGAACTCTGAAAAATTCAAGATTAGTGAGTAAGAAAGATGACGTACATGTCTGTATCATGTGTTTACGTGCCATCATGAATTATCAGGTATGTTGGAGCTTCTGGTTCTTTAAAAAAAACCCTGAAATTAATCAGACTCCGAAATCAGTTTTGGGTGCAGTGTACACTACTTGGGTGATGGGTACAATAAAAGGCCAGACTTCATCATCCTGCAATTTATCTGTGTAACCAAAGCTACTTGTACCCCAAAAGCTATTGAAATATTTTTAAAAAAGAAGAAAAACCAAACAAAACAGACTCAGGTTTTGTTCTCTGGTTTCTTTATATTATTTTTATTTGAAGTAAATGCCAGGATTTAATGAGAGTCTACTCAGAAAGAAAGGCCTGGTTCACTCTGATGCTCAAGATTTAATTCATTGCCCTCATAGTTTAATAAATGTATATAATTTGTGATGTATTTAATGGAAAGGTGTTTTCCTCCTATAGTGATAAACTAACCTAGGTTGCTTGGTGAATGCTTGTGACCCTTAAAGACTGAGTAAGCTGCTTGTTGCGGGTAATAATGAAACAACTCTGGAACACCAGGAATGAATAGACACAGTGGTTCTCAAAGGGTTATAATGCGAACAGGCAGGAAGTTGCGATTATTGATATTTGGACTCTGTGGGTCCTACTCTTTATAAGAATCACCTGGGAGATTGTTGAAGCTGCAGATTCCTCCTTCGGGTAATTGCAGTGCAGGTTGACCCCACCATAAAAGGAAACGCTTGAAGTTACAGTGCAGCATCTGTGCTGGGTTAATCTTAACAACAAAGTGGAAGTTAGAGCCTTCAGTATCTAGTGTGAACTGGCAGGGTTATCGGTATAATTAGGTAAGCAAACTAGGGGTGCAGGGGTCCCACTTAGAAAAGTAGAATTCAAGTATAGAAATAGGATTTAATTTCCATTAATATGGATGCTATAGTGAGTCCAAGTAGAAATGGGAGATATATACCCAGGTGGCAGGTTAGTATTAGAGTTCAAACCAACAGAAAGGGTGCTGCGTTGCATTTAAGAAGCAAAACATGCATTTATTCTTTCAGTATTTTCTGAGCTTTGCCAGACAGCCCCTGTTCCACATAGGCACTGAGAATACAGCATTGAATAAATTTGTAGCCCAGGGAACTTACTTTCCAGGGAAACAGATGACAAATAAATAAATTGGTAAAATGTATATGTTCCAGATAATGATGATGAAATGACAGCTAATGCTTACATGGTACACTTTGCAGGTCTAGTGCTTTTAAACCTCTTAAGTCATGTAAATAGCCCTGTGAGATCAGTAATACTCCTCTCCCCATTTTACTGATAAGGAAGCTGGGACACAGAGAAATTTGGTAATACGCCTAAAATCACATAATTTGTAAGTATTGCAGTCAAGATTTGAACCCAGGAAGGCTTTGAACCCAGAGAATCATTACTAAGTACTGTACAAAAAATAGGAAATAGGAACTGCTGAAAATGTGTATGAGTTTTAAATAGGGCAGCCAGGGAAGGGTATCATCTTTCACTGAGAGGGTATCATCTAGTAACAACTTGAATGAGGGAACAAAGGCAGGGATATTAGGGGAAGAATATTCTAGGCAGAGAGAAGGGCAAGTGCAGAGACCCTGAGACAGGAATGTCTGGTTTGCCCAAGGCACAGAAGGTAGGCTTGGCTGGATCAGAATGAGTAAGAGGGGGAAGAGTGGAAGATGAAGGCAGATGTCACAGGGAGTTTGATTATGTAGAGCTTTATAGGCCGGTGAGAGGACACTGACTTCACTTGATGAGTGGAAAGCTGTTAAATGGTTTAAGGACATAATCTGACACTTGCATTTAACATGACCACTCTGGCGTCTGTGTTTAGGTTTGACCTTGGCCAGGCAAAGGCAAGGCAGGGTAGACCATTTAGGAGGCTGTGGGCAGTAATTTAGGTGAGCTTTGATGGTCGTATGGACCAGGATCATAGGAGTGGGGATGACGAGAGGTGGTCAGATTGTGGTTTTATTTTGATGCTAACAGCAACAGCATTGGGTATGAGGGAGAAGGTGAAGAGTAGAGGGTGGCATCAGGGCTTTTGTCTTGGGCACCTGGAAGGTGGAGTTGCTGTCTACAAAGATGGGAAGACTGCAGGATAGATGGATTTGAGGGAGATCGTAAGGAATTCTGTTTGGGGGATTTTAACTTTGAGATGCCCCCTAGATATTCAAATAGTGATCTTAGGTGGGTGGTTGGATATGCCAGACTGGATTTCAATGTAGTGGTCTGGGCTAGAGATAGACATTTGAGAGTAATTAGCATATAAATGGCGTAGGAAGCCAGGAGGGTGAATGAGATCAGTAGAAGCAGACCGAGAAGTAAAGAAGTCCAAAGTATGAACCCTAGCGCTCTCTGTTTAAATGTCAGAGAGATGAAGAAAAGTTGACTAGAGAGCCTGAAAAGTAGCCAAGGACGAAGGAGCCAAGTGGAGGACATGTTTCAGGGAGAGGGGAGAGGGGAGAGGGGAGAGGGGAGTATCCAGGTCTGTTACTTGCTGCTGATAAGTAAGATGTGGAGTGAGGATCGGTCATTGGCTTCAGCAAAGTACAGGTCATTGGTGATCTTGGCAGGAACAGTTCATTGGGGTAGTGGGGGTGAAATGCTTGATTGGAGTAGTTTCAAGAGTGAGCAGGAAATGAGGATATACACTGAGTGACTGGAGGAGTTTTGCTGTAAAGGATAGCAGAGAAATGAGAAGCAGTAGCTGAACACAGGTTGTGGTATCAAGAGAGATTTTTATTGTTACTTAAGAGAATTTGCATCATGCTTTTATGCTACTGGCAATGATTCCATAGAGAGGGAAAAATAATGGGGGATGGAGGAATTTCTGGAGCATACGATGTTCTTGAGCGGATGAGAGGGAATGGGATGGAAGAAGGACTCATGGGAGGGGTTGGCTTTAGTTTGGAGCACACAAGAGTTCCCCTTTAATAGGAGATGAGGAGGTAAGCCACAAATCTGTGTGGGTAGATTGATGTGGTGTGGGAGCTTCTGTAAGTTTTTTCTGATCGCTTGTATTTTCTTAGGAATAAGATCATGAGCTAAGAGTGAGTTTTGATGAGAAAGAATATAGTTGACCCTTGGACTTTGTGTGTTATGAGGGGCACTGACCCCTGGTGTAGTAAAAAATCTGTACGTAACTGGAGGCCTCACCAATAGCATAAATAGTCTATTGACACATATTTTGTATGTTACATCTGTTGTATACTGTGGAGTCACCCTGGAAGCTTAAAAAAACTCAGGTGCCAGGTCCTTGTCATTGAGATTAGGAGTAAATGTTTTGTTTAGTCTTTCAGGTGAGTTTAAGGAACAGCCAAGGTTGAGAATCACTGAGCTAGAGCCTTTTTATCATTTTAATGAAGAGAAACATGTAGTTCATTCCTAAACAATGGGAAGATGATCTTTGGATAATAGCATCATTGCTGATTTTTTTTTTTTTTTTTTTTTTTTTTTTGAGAGAGAGGGGTCTGGTTGCCCTGGGCTCAAGCTATACCTCCGCCTCAGCCTCCTGACTGGGCAGGACTGGAGGCGCAAACCACTGCATGGGGCATTCTTGAAATTTTTAATAGAGATATATTCTCTGACAGTGATGCACTAGAGACATAAGTGCATTTATAATGGTGTAAGTTTCATTAAGTAGATACTTTGGGTTTTTGGTTTTAAATCAATACTGGCAGCTCCCTAATTTGTCTCCCAATGCTTTGTGTTTCTTTTTTTCCCTGTTAATTTTAGTATGGTTTCAACATGGTCATGTCTCATCCACACGCTGTCAATGAGATTGCACTAAGCTTGAACAACAAGAATCCCAGGTAAGCTTCTTTTGTAGTATGCAACTAAATGTATCTAGGGAAAACGGAGAGCTAGTCAACACTTAACCAAGTTTGTCTTTGGAAACTTTCGAGTGTGACTCTCTGAAATAAGATTGGCTATAAACTCTTTGGCTGTGTAGAATTTTTCCTTTGAGCCAAGTTACATTCTAACATGGGGCAGAGTTGAACAACTGGTGACAATTCTAGCCCTTTACTCTCTTCAAGCTTTTGTTCTTGCTGCTAAATTTGGATAGGATCAGGTTGCCAGGACTCAGGGGCCAGGAGAGTCTTGATAAAAGGTTTACCTCTGTCAGTTACTGTGAAAGCTAACTAAAACCACCATCCTTCATCTACATTTAGTTTGGTAACTTTACATATGTAGCTTTAATTACTGAACAAAAATAGAAAAATAATTGTAGTGGCCAGTGTGGTGGCTCACACCTATAATCCCAGCACTTTAGGAGCACAAAATGGGGGATCACCTGAGGTCAGGCGTTTGAGACCAGCCTGGCCAACATGGTAAAACCTCGTCTCTACAAAAAATACAAAGAATTAGCCGGGTGTGGTGGTACACGCCTGAAATCCCAGCTACTCGGGAGGCTGAGGCAGGAAAATGGCTTGAACCCCGGAAGTGGAGGTTGCAGTGAGCTGAGATTGTGCCACTGCACTCCAGCCTGGGTGACAGAGCAAGACTCTGTCTTGAAAAAAGAAAAATAATTGCATAAGCAGATTTCCTTTCATATTCACCTTCTGTAAAGGCTAGCAACAGATATAATTCACATCACAGATTAGTGCTAAAAGCCAGTCTTCATCAATTTTAGTTATTTTAATGTTCTTTCTATTCTGGTGAAGTATTCTGCACTTCAGATGTACAGTTCCCTTTCATCCAATACCTCTCTGTAGACAGAATATCTGAAAACTGTTAACCCAAATATCTAATTATAAATTAGCCCTTTCTGATTTGGAAAATGCAATGCAAACTATAAAGTCCTCTTTAAATACTGAGTATTATTCTTTCAAACTTCCCCTGATTAAACCTTTTGCAGCTCTGTGATTTCTTCCTTAATTTACTAGATTCGTAAGTAGTCATGCTTCTGTGTCCCTGCCTTCTACTACAGGGAAGTCACTATGCATTTTTTAATAGACAATTGACATTGTGGAATATCAGAACAGTCTTTGTTTAGAAGTTGGTGATGGTTTATTCTAGAAAAAAATGAAATACTTTAGTGGTCTTATGATTGAAGAAACAATGCTGTTTCTTTCTTGACATTGTATTTGAAAACTTAGAGTGTCATCTCTGTGTTCTCTTTCCAAAAATATTTCAGATGGAGTTTTATTTTCTTGAGTCAGAGAAAATATTCTTGTGTTAGTAAAGCTGTAATCCAGCTCCTTCCAGATCTCCTGTATAGGAATAAGAAAGGACAGAAACTTGTATTTTCATGGGAGATTTATGGATCCACTCCTAAATGAGCAGATTTGAAACGTAGAACATGAATTTCAGTTGATTTTGAATTTTTTTTTCTTTTTGCAAATGTTCTACCACTATCTCTAAAACCAGAGAAAACACTTAACCAGTAGTTTGTTTTTCACCATATTTTCATTCCCTCTGTTTTTATGAACCAGTAAACATTTTTCACCTATATATACTTATTCACTTGATGATAAGTCTAAGAGATTATCCTTCTCAGAACTAGTTTTCATTAGTGAGTAATTTGTAGTTTTGGGAAATCTACCTTCCAAATTTGATATCTGAGACAAATCATATTTAGAAGTCAGTAAAGGTTTGAAAATGTACTTGATTAAACTGTACCTTAGTAACAGTTCTTAAAAATGTAAGGGCAAACGTTTTATTCTCATGTAACTTGGAAAGAAGGAATAGCTGACTCATCATGCCATTTTCACTGATTTGTGTTTTTCTTTTTTCTTCTTGTTTTGACAGAACAAAAGCCCTTGTCTTAGAACTGTTGGCAGCCGTTTGTCTTGTCAGAGGCGGGCATGAAATCATTTTATCAGCATTTGACAACTTTAAAGAGGTAGGCTATACTGCAGTTTTCATAAGACTACTCATGTGTCTTACATTTGGACAACTTTGAACAGAATGATTTACCTTTTCATTTATTTTGGGGCCTAAGGAATATAATAGTTAATTTCTAAAATGTCACTGAGAGGAATGTATTGAACTTAGTCTAAATTTGGTAATCATTTCCAGGATAAGTTAAAAGTAATTGCAGTACTCGTTTTTTTTTTTTTAATTTTTATTTTTTAGAGAACATGGAATAATCCAGTTTGAAAACTGGTTTTGTTACATGTATGTGGTTTTCATTAGGGTTGACATTGACACTCGATCATCTACTATGCAAATTTTGTGAACTCTTTCATCATAATTACTTTCTTCAAGTCTTTTTTTTTTTTTTTGAGACAAAGTGTCACTCTGTCTCCCAGGCTGTAGTGCAGTGGCACGATCTCAGCTCACTGCAACCTCTGCCTCTCAGGTTCAAGCAATTCTCCTGCCTCAGCCTCCCAAGTGGCTGGGATTACAGGCGAATGCTACCATGCCTGGCTAACTTTTTGTATTTTTAGTAGAGACAGGGTTTCACCATGTTGGCCAGGCTGATCTTGAACTCCTGACCTCATGATCTGCCCTCCTTGGCCTCCTAAAGTGTTGGGATTACGGTGTGAGCTACGGTGCCCAGCCTCAAGTCATATTTTTGCTGGAAGCTATGAAAAACCTGGCAAATACTGGCACTGATTTTGGGAGTGCGTAAACTTAAGTGGTCCTGTCACAGACAAGCAATAATGCCACAGACGAGCATGGTTGAAAATGGAGACTGTCTGACCACAGAAGAAGGAGGGATTACACATAGATAACATGACACCAAGGATCCTGCCCTGAAGTATCAAAACATCATCACCTAGATAGTAGCTGGTTTCCCACAGGGGTAGTGGGCAGTATTGTAGGGCCAAAAAGAGTGCCTCTTTGTTCCCCTGATATATATCTGGCATCAGAGGCTATTTTGAGGTGAGAAATTACAGAGTAGTCCTTGGAGAACACTTGGAACCCTAGGTTACAATAGGACCCTTAGCCAAGTTGTGTGTTATTCTAGCAGTCCCATTTAGTTCCAAATGTTTCGGATTAAGATCCAAGCTGGTTTAAAATCCAGGTCACAGAGGGACTGTTTTCTCTCATCTTTCCTGAATAGCTGTGTTCTAGAAACCATGATAGTATTTATTGAAAACCTGCTATACATCAGGGCTGTATCAGCTACATGCATGGCATCATTTAGTTCTGTAAGAATGTCTTTGAGACAAGTATTAATATCTTGATTTTAGAGAAATTGAAATACATGGTTTACCTATGGTCACAGAGCTAGATAAGTGGCAGAGCCAGGATCAGGACTTGATGCTCCTGATCCTGAACTTCCTTGAAATATGATGAAGTTGTGACCTTGTTGTGTGTGAATCTCTTGAAGGAAATAAGGGAAATACTGAATGACACAGGACCTCAGAACCATTTCCCCTGTTTCCTGCCTCCTTAATTGGAATTACCACTCAGCTGCCAAATGTTCTAGACACCGGCCCTGTGACCCTCTGCATAGGCTGGGAAGGTTCGAAGATGTGAACAGGGCAGACACTCCTCTTGCTCCTTTGTTTGCATTGCCTCCCTACCCCTAGTCCATTCTGTAAGAGTTTGATATTATCCATTTTGTAAATGCCAAGTGTGCAGAGAACCAAATATTATCTTTTTTTCCCTTTCTATTTAGCCCCAGAGATAGTGAAAAAATATCCAGTTTCTAAGAGAATGATGAAGAATAATAGTGATCTTTAAATTCATATTCTGGCTTCCAAGACAAATAGACTTTAGAGACAAGAATGTGTGAATGCTTGTCGGTGAATGTTTTATATATCATATATAAATATATACATTTTATATTTATAAATAAGTATGTTTGGGTGGATGGATTTAATATGAAAGAGAAACAGTATGTGCTGCTAATGTAACTCCCAAACCTTTATCATTAGGTCATATTTGAAAATATTCCATGCTGAGTCCTTTTCACACTAGAAACATTTACTATATAGTTTATCAGTGGCCCTTGTTACAATGACTTGTAACAAGAATCTGATTATACTGCAGGTCAAATTATATCCTAAAAATATATTTGTATAGAACAAGTGTAAAAGCCAGGAATTCATGAGATGAATTATAATTTTTCCCCCTAGGTAAGATATAGTACCTTTCTTATGCATAGTAGGTCCACAGATACTTGCAGAATTGAGTTTTATCTCTTTGGGGCCAGACTTATATATCATTTAGCTATTTAAGGTGTAGTGTATGCTTCATTGAATAAAAAAGTAATGCTAAATCTAATAGCTGGATAGTAGTAATGAGAACTAAATTACTTTTGACATTGAATTTTTAGAACTTTAACTAAAACTGGCCTCATTTCTGTAGTTAATTAGGATTGATGGTAGGTCTTCGGGTTCTGTTTCTCCTTGGCATGGGCATCTGCATCTGAGACAAGGGGATAGCAGTAGTCTAGGGAAGGTCCTCAAATGCCAGTGGGACCTAAACCCCAACTGGTGTCTAGGTGCTTGACATCCTCACAAGAATGAATTCAAGGATGAGTTAGAAAATAGTGAAAGTCAAGGTCAAGAGATTGAGACCATCCTGGTCAACATGGGGAAACCCCGTCTTTACTAAAAATACAAAAAAAAATTAGCTGGGCATGGTGGGGCGCACCTGTAGTCCCAGCTACTCGGGAGGCTGAGGCAGGAGAATTGCTTGAACCCGGGCGGCGGAGGTTGCAGTGAGCTGAGATTGTGCCACTGCACTCCAGTCTGGCGCCTGGCGACGGAGCGAGACTCTGTCTCAAAAAAAAAAAAAGAAAATAGTGAAAGTACGGAGATTTATTGCAAAGCAAAAAGTACACTCTCAAGAAAGGGGAATGTGGGCAGACACGAGCGAGTCACACAGTGTGATTTGGGGCTGCTGCCCTTACGGATTTCTTTAACCAAGGGATGGAATATTCATGGAGGTTCCTGGAAGAAGGTGGAGATTTCTCGGAACTGTGATGCTACCCATTTTTACTCCAAATAAGGGTGTTCCTTGAACTGTCGTGGCACAGGTGGGTGTGTGATTTAGCATAGAATGAGATCCTAGGAGAAACCTAGATCCAATCCAGAGCCATGTTGAACCCAGTCGGTCTTAGTCAGCTTGGTCCACACCCTGTTTTTCAGGGTCTTATCAGCCCCTAGCTTCTGCAGTTGTTTCAGCAGTTTCCTTTTGCTTAGTCATTTGAAACTGCTGCCTGGAAATTTGTATTCTGCTGCAACCATCCTGCATTATTCTTGTCTCAAAACCATATAGACAGACCAAGCAAAGGGATTATTATCCTAATAGTCATGGAAATGAAGACAAGGTAACAACATGCTTCCAGGAAACTTAGTTGTTATGGATAGGTCAGAAGAGCCTCAACCTATTTATCCAGTCTTGAGGTGCAAAAGGTATTATTCTGTGTTGATCTTGTTTTCTGGAACATGCGAGGCCACTCACAGCTCAGAGTCTCTTAAATTTCTGCCTCTTTTTCTCCCATCTTTATGTGAGTGAAGTTTTTTTTTTTTTTTTTTTTTTTTTTTTTTTTTTTTTTTTTTTTTTTTTTTTTTTTTTTTTTTTTTTTTTTTTTTTTTTTTTTTTTTTTTTTTTTTTTTTTTTTTTTTTTTTTTTTTTTTTTTTTTTTTTTTTTTTTTTTTTTTTTTTTTTTTTTTTTTTTTTTTTTTTTTTTCCACATCATAGTAAAGTGACTTTTTAAAATCTTTTTAGCCAAAATGTCATTGGAATCTTCCAGTTTTATAATAATATTCATTATTATATTCTGGCATGCCAGTGCAGATAGGGCTTTGTTCAATGAATAATTCCTTTTGAGCCACCCATTGGCGGAGAGAGTACCATACCAGGTACCAGGATACTAGGAAGGTGGACCAAAGAAGAGTCTTTGCCTTCAACAAGATTGTTTTTAAAGCTTTTTATCCTTTTTAGTAAGTTGGGATTCCATTCATCTCCCTAAGAAGGATGAAAGGACGATCATTGTTTTTATTGGCAGGAATGAAGGGTGGAGTAGGGGAGGTCAACGTCTATTTTTTTTGCAAATGAAGTAGTGTGCTTTAGAGTAGCCAGACCTTTTGGGCTTTGATCACTGTTAGAGCATAGCCAAGCGTACTAACACAATATGGTACCAGATGCTAGAAGAAATTTAAAAGGCCAGGTCTCTTAAGTAGTTTACTTAGCAGGATTCTTTCCCCCTCTCCGTCTTGAGCCAAGAAATCGATTCTGTCTAATTTGACCACCACTAATTAATTAATTCAGATGTAAATTAAAAGAAGTTATTATTTGGCTGTTGGAAGATTTTTATGCATGATTACATCATTTTCTCATATTTCAATTAATATTTAGAATCCCAAGTTTGGTCTTGTATTTTTTTTTCCCTAAAGAATCTTGCTACAAATCTTGTAATATCTGAAGTGCATGCTTTATGAAGACAGGGAGCACCTTTAGTTTAATGGTATGTGATGGAGGCAAGAATGTTAACCCAAAGCTTTGCTTATCATAGGGGTAGGATTGGGGTCTAAGCCTGGTGTCACTGAGCAAACGCATACATCACTTCAATGTATATGATGATAAGTGAGGCTTAATTACATGAATTCAGATTATACCGCACATGATTTGTGACATGCCTGAAAACATGAGTGTATTGAGTAGATGAAGACTAAATCATTAGCAGTCAACCATTGTGCTCCTTGAATTCTTTTTTTCTTTAAAGAACAATTGTGTAAGGGGATTAACACATCTGGTTTTGATGAACACATCTCTTAACGAAAATTTATGATCTTGAAATAAGGACCAGGGTAAGAACAAGGAGTCATCTTTTTTTTTCTTATTGGCTAATTTATTAATGGCCACATGGAAGGACATATGACCATCTTCACGAAATTAATTTTTTCTTAGTTGCGTGGCAATGTATATTTTTGAGCCCCGAGACTACCAAATGAAAAAAAATACATTTGGAAGTAAAGGCCACCCTTTGTTTATTTATATTAGTTCGGGGTCTTCTTTGCAAGAAGCAGAAACTGACTCTAACACATAGAGGAAAGGGTTGATCAAAAAGATGCTGGGAAAAGCACAGACTTGACAAGGACCCTAGAGAACCAGGCTTGGAAAATGGGCAGGCATTCCTAAAATGTGGCTACACTCTGGCTCTGCCTTTGAAGCTGAGCCACCAGAAATACCATTTGGGGTTCTGGCCTTGCTTTTTCTTCTCTTCCAAATGACATGGACCATAGCTGGCAATCTGCTGGCTCATAAAACCAGACCTACTGGTTAAGGACCTCAACCAGCCCCCACTTCAGATTTCTAAACACTACACGGAATCTCATTTCCCGGGGGAACCTCCAAGTCTTCAACCTAGATCTTGTTCTCAACTTTTTCTTAGTCTTTCTACTTTTTCCATTATATTCTTTGATATATTTGAGAAATTGGCTTACTTTCTAAAAGTATCTCCAAAGGTTTGGCAAAAATTCTTCCTTTTGAAGTCAAAGAGGACAAGCGCTGAGGCCCCGTAGACTCTACAGTGGAGCAGCCACTGTGACACGAGCAGTAACACCCTCTCAGGGCTTTGAGCCACCAGCTTTCCCAGGCTGCTGGGAGGTGCACCTGGAATTCATCAGGATTTCAGGTCAATTATAACTGTGTTCTCATCTGCTTCCGTAATGACAGCATCTGGCTTTAGCCAAAAAGCCTGCATTTGGTTGTTAAAGGTTCAACTCCCTCCCACTTTTGACCTTCCAGTACAGAAAGATGGAGCCTTGTGAAGTGAGTCACTCAAGGCCACCAGCGCTCTGTACACAGCACTCTTGGCAGTGGCTGTTCTTTTTTCCGCCTGCTGCTAGAAGGCTTCCTAAGAAAGCTGATGTGTGGTTTAGCTACTGGGCATCTGAAAGGATTCGTGTTACACATTATTAAGTTGATTTAAGAAAGCCTGTCAAGTTTTATTTATAGTGGACCAAATTGAGCAGGAAGGACAGTGAAGATTTTGGTGTGCTTCCAGCATCCCTCTGAGTTTAATCCCATCTAATCTAACCTCTCAAGCATTTGAGGGGATAGGATTATAAATCTAGCATGAGATCATCCAGATAACTTCCTAAGTGGTAAAGTAAGGGTACTTACTGTTTTCAGTCTCTCTTTGAACTGTAAGCAATGTATTCTCTCAAATCTCAAACTATGGGAGCCATAGTCCTAAAGCATCTATGTATTTTGCAGTATCAGGCCAGAATTAGATTGATGTGATTCCCTAAGACTCTTCTTGGCTGGTCCTCCTTCTTAGCATTAGGGAGCAAAGTCCTAGTCGTATGTGGTGTTAACGCTGCTGAGTAACTTTGTGTGTTTATCAACTGTTGTAATTATTTCCAGTGGATATGAAAGTACTCCACACTTAATTAGGCTCCTGGCTTCTATGGGTCAGGAAGTCAGGCTGGCATGGCAGGGATCGTCTCTTCTTTGTTGTGTCTGGGGCCTCATCAGGGAAGATCTGATTGACCAGTGATGGCAGTCCATCTGGAGGCTTCTTCACTCACGTACCTAGTTTTTGAGCTATGATACCTTTCAAGGGCTGGGCCCAGCTGGGACTATCAACCAGAGAGCCTCCATGTAGAACTCCACATGGCTTGGGCTTCTCACAGCATAGCATCTGGCTTCTGAGAGAAAGTGCTAAAGGAAGGAGTATCGGAAGAGCCACGATTCCAAGGGGCAGAGGCTGCCGTGTGTCTTTTGAGCTGGTATTAGAAGCTGTATGGTGTCACTTCTGCCATATTATCTGGGTTACTAGCGAGGCCCTGAGCCTAACTCGGATGCAGGGGGAAGGAAAAGGCTTATCTTCTTGATGAGTGGAGTGTTGGGTCACTGTGCAGAACATGTGGGAGAGATGACTGTGGCCTCATACCGTCACAGTCTATATATCTCAGTAAGTCTCATACCTCAGTAACTGTATGAGATTTACCAAAATGTTTATTGTTATTCCTCTTTCATTTTCTCCCTCTTCTTTTCCCAATCCAATACTTGGTTTTTCCTTTTGACTGAAAACTTTATAAACTCTTTGATTGGAGATAAAAAGAATAGTTACTAATTTTTTCACATGAATCTACCATGGGCAAATGATATTGTGAGAGCCTTCCCTAGAGAAAGGAGCCATTTTCATAGGATGTCCAAGCTTATTTTCTAGTAATGAACTAGTTATTTCTTTACTCTCAGTGTCTTTAACATCTGGTTAAGGGAGTGAAGGCTGGCATCTTCCTGATTGTTAAGGGGTGAGTTATTCTAACTTACGGAAAAAATGTGAATGCCCTCTGTGTGTCAGAAACATTGATAAATAGTGGAATAAGAAAATGAATCAGACAGATGCCCTACCTTTAAAAGGGAGTTTCCCAGGCTAGTTGCGGAAGCCGGTAAGTACTTGGACAGTTGTAATACCAGTCTTTATAAAGGTAATTGCAGGAAGCTCTCCAAAGAGGAGGAACAGCTGACCAAGACAAAGCAGGGGGAGGAGGCAGATGGGGAAAGAGCTCTCAGGGAGGCTCCCTATAGGAGACAGTGCCTGAGCAGAGTTTAGGGTGAGCAAGGTTAACCAGGTGTATTCCTTTCCCATTGCTGCTGTAACAAATGACTACAAACTTTGTGGCTTAAAAGAATACCAGTTTACTATTCTACAGTTCTGTAGATCAGAAGAAGAAAATGAGTCTATAGGGTGGTGACCTCAGAAGGCTCCAGGAGAGAATTCATTTCCTTGGCCTTATCAGCTTCTAGAGACCACTTAGATTCTTTGGCTTCCGGCTCCTTCCTCCAGCTTTAAAGCCAACCACATACCATCTTGTCTCTGTCTGTCTGCTTCTATTGTCACATTGCCTTTTCTGTCTGACTTCTCTGGCCTTCATCCTTTAAGGACCCTTTTGATGACATTGGGCCCATCCATAATAATCCAAGACAATCTCCCCGCCTGAAGTTTCTTAATTTGATCATACCTTTGCAGATATCATCATATGTTTGTAGATATGATCAAATTAAGGAACTTCAGATGGGAAGATTACTTTTTACTGTGTAAGGTGACATAGTCAAGGGTATCAGGAATTAGCACACGGACATCCTGGCGGTTAGGAGGAACACATCATTCAGCCTGTAACACCAGATGAAAAGAGTGAGGATGTTGTTTTTTACCAAGAAGATAGTATAAAGAGAAATTGGTAGAAGAGAAAACTTGGGATAGGAAGTTAAAGGCAGATCAGAAAAGGCCCCCTTGCTTATCCCAGGCTCTTCATAGTGCCACATGGCCTAAAAGGAGCAAGTATGCTCCCCAATCGACTGTTTAGATTTTAACTCTGTTAAAAGAGAATTTGCTTGTATGTTTTGCTCTGAAAGTCAATTAACAGTGGCTCAGCGTGCAGTTGCTTTGATAGAGCAGGGTGTGCTTGGAGTCTGAGATTTGTTTCAGAAATCTTACCGTTCATATTTCTCATTCCTTGGGCCCCTTTTTCCACTGAGAGTCATCTGCTTCATCAGCTGCTGTATTCATTCACTTATCACGTCTTCAGGACTGCTCTTTTCTGGTCGTCCTGGGGGGAGCTTTTTAAAAAAAAAAAGGAAGTACAGGAGGATAACGGTGCTCAGAGCCAGGCCAGATTGTCACATTATCTGTTGTACAAATGTAGAGATGCTTTGCTTCACAGCCTGACTTTAATTAGACCCCTTCTGCACCACACAAGCTGAGTGCAATTTTATACAAATAGGGAGCCTCATCCTCTATTTTAAAAATAGTAGCCACTGAAAAAAACAAAACAAAACAAAAAAGGTGTTAGGGTGTTGCTGCCATGTTATTTTTATTCATATAAAAATTCTGCTTCTATAATTCACGTCCTTTGCCAACTATAAAAGTTGGCATATGTGCCCTTATTTCATATTCTTGGAAGATATCAAGGAGAACCCCAAGAGAAAGCAGTGAGAGCTGGGTATTTTTAAGACCCTGCAGAACCTGAGACAGAGACTGGCACTGTTCTCTAAACATGACCTTTCACTTGGGAAGTATTTCTTTGACATTTCCGTGTTGTCTGGTTGAAGGTACGGAAGAATAGTGTGAAGCACTCTGCTGTGAGCTGATCAGAAAATCAGAGTCAAAACTCTTACAGCTTTGGCAATATCATCACCAACTCTAAAAAGCATTTGAATGGAAGTTTTCAGTATCTGGGCAGGATTTGGTTGCCATTCTGGCATTTATTTCGTGAAAGGCCTGTTTTAGGATCCTGTTGATTTGCTCTTCCTGTGTGAAGAGCTGCTTCCCTGCTCTTTCATTCCCTCACTCCACCCTGACTTTTGCATACTCAGGATACTTAAAAAAAGAAAAAGTATTCCATATGTCTTCTAGCTGCGTTTTTTTTTTTGGAGACAGGGTCTTGCTCTTTCATCCAGGCTGGAGTTCAGTGGTGCTGTCACAGCTCCCTGCAGCCTGGACCTCCTGGGCTCAGGTGATCCTCCCACCTCAGCCTCCTGTGTAGCTTGGACTACAGGTGTGCATCCCCACACCTGGGTTTTTTTTTTTTAATTTCTTGTGGAGACAATATCTTGCTGTGTTGCCCAGGCTCATTTCAAACTCCTGGCCTTAAGCAGTCCTCCTACCTTGACCTCTCAAAGTGCTAGGAATACAGGTGTGAGCCACACTGTGTCTGGCCCACTAGCTGCTTTTTAAAGTAGTTTTATATTAAGTAAAAATAAAAATTGCTGCTTTTATATGTCAAGGAATTCTGGATTATAGCTTATTTTAGCAGTCATTAGTCCAGAGCTAAGCCCTAGACACAGGGTTATAGTAACCATCTTATTAAATAAGCATGTAGGTTCAACTATAGCTATTCAAAGTTATGAAGTGCTAGATATGTTAACTAGGAAGAAAGATAAGATAAATCATATATAAATAATATATATGTGTATCTGTGTGCATGCATGTCTGTACATTTGTGTATGCATATTAAATATGTGTGTATATAATAGGAATAACTCTGTAAAGATCTATGCATGCGTAGTCATAAGCCCTAAAAGGAAGCAAATGAAAGGATTTGGAATGGCACTGGGGCAACTCTGTGTGTGTGTGTTTATTTCTGTTGCTTGGACCATTGGGGAAGTAATAATTCCTCACATGGCTAGACTGTCCCTCGTGTGCAGAGTTAGATCTTCCCTCTGGTAACATTTTACGTGGCTGGTTTTGTCTTTTCTAAAGATGCTCAGTTGTCTTTTGTGTAACATCTCTCCAAACTACCATCTTTTCTTCAAAATTATGAAACAGGATCAGAACTCTTTGGAATTTCCAAGAGACTGTTGAACAAATATACTTTTTACAATGACCCCATTTCAAGGTAAGGGGAGTTTGTTAGAAAATAAAAGGCATCAGGTCAGGCGTGATGGTTCATGCCAGTAATCCCAGCACCCTAGGACACCAAGGTAGAAGGATTGCTATAACCTGGGAGTTCAAGACTAGCACGAGCAACATGGTAAGACCCTGTCTCTACAGAAAATACAAAAATTAGCCAGGGAAGGTGGTACAAGCTTGTGGTCCCAGGTACTCAGGAGGCTGAAGTCGTAGGATTGCTTTGGTCCAGGGGTTCAAGACTGCAGTGAGCTGTGATCACACCGCTGTACTCCAGCCTGGGTGTCAGTGCGAGAACCTGTCTCTAAAGAAAGGATAAGGCATGGTTTCTGTGCCACAGAAGATTTTATTGCCTCGAGAAAGACAGAACTAACTTTAGTAGGTATTTTGTTGAGGACCAAATGATACTAAGGTCAGCACTAAGAGGACAGTAATTTAAAACTTTAAGAAAATTGTGCATATATTTATATTTGTACACCTAATTATAATTTAAACAAAAATGTTAGGTGTTATTGACAATGAATGTGCTTATTGAGCTTGACCCCCTATGTGAGTCTAGTTCAAATTTCATTTGAAATGTAAACTCTCGTAAAACATAAGCACGTTTTTAATTTATGTGGGGTCTCTCGTCAATAAGGGTCTTGTTTGTCAGTTTCTTTCAAACTAGCAATTCTTTTGAGAAGAAAGCATAAACAGAGTTCATGAATGAATTCCATTTTCTTCTTTATTGTAAACATTAGTATATTTATGTTATGTATGTAAAAAGGCATATAAATATGTAGAAATAGTAAGGCTACTGTTAATTTTTTATTTAATAAAAATTTAGGGTTTGTTTGTTTTATTGTTTCCTTAGTGCCAGTAGGCTAGCATATATTATTTTGTTAATTCTCAGATAGGCTGTCTGAGGTAGGAACATAGAGGGAGAGCTCAGAGCAAATGGGCTACTGATGTCTCTAGGAAATGGTAACTCTGGGATTTTTACACAGATCCATTTAACTCAGAGTTTATATACAGCTTTATATAACGTACCTCACATTCCAGGCACTTTCTACACAGGTTCGTATATTGTCCTCAATTTTCCACCAAAAAGCAGGCCTAATGGGAATGGTTGGAGATTGGATAGATTATTGGGGTGTTTAAAATTGCTGGTAAAATTCAGAACAGACCATGCTGTTTGTACAGGGCCCAGTGGGAGAAGGGGATAGGTCCTGAGCAGGGTGATGAGGAAGGGAAGAGACCTGATTTGATGGAAGAGTTCTGGGAACAGAGAGATTGGCATGAAATCTGTCTCAAAGGCAGCATGAGTCAGAATATATTTGTTGCTTTGGCAGGAAAGTATCTGACCGGGGTCCATGTTACAGAACAAAACATGACGAGAGGCAGGCACGAATGAGGTTCTAAGGAAACCATGGTGGAGAGATTGGAAACCTGCGATCAAAAACAAAAACAAAACAACTCAGCTAGAAGATAGATACAATTAGGAGGGAAAAAAGAGGAAGAAATTCAGTTACATAATACTTTACAGTTTAGAAAATGCTTTATGTTTATTGCATTTGATTCTGTGAAAATCTGCAAAAAGACTTTTATGCAATTTGGATAGATCTTAAGGAGTATTGTGTAGCTGTGCATAAAATACAGTAGAGGGAAAGTTGCTGCTGTCTGGAAGACAGGTGGCTCCGTTATCAAATGACTGAGCCCTGGACCCAGTTTGTGGCCGTGGCAATGAATATGAAGCCCAAAAATGACAGAAAAGGCAACAAGAGATAGGGTGATCACTGAGTATGAGAATGGACACAGGAGGAGAATAAGAATCTGTTTAAATAATATACATTTAGTGAAGAGGACAGTAGCACAACCAGAAAGAACAAATACAATCTGGAGATTCCTTTTTTCAGACAAAGAAAATGAAACTTTTTTTTCAAATTGATTTTTTTAGTGAGGGTATAATGCCTGAGGTCAGATTCTCAGTTGTGCAGTGAAAATAATGAATGAGAGAACAAGTTTAAACAGAGGTGACTAAGGAGAGAGGGAGTGTGTGTGTATGTGAGAGAGAGATCCAATAGGGATCATAACTAAGTAACTGAGGGGGAAAACTCCCCCACAGGGACCCTCGTCTAGAAAGAGAAGAGTAAGGAGACAAGGCTAGAATGGGCTAGAAGGATGCATGGAAGTGACCAGCACAGCACAAAGGGGAGATGGTCAAGACGATGAGAGGATACCTGGTAGGTCTGGTATATTGTGAGGTAAGTTTTTGCTTTAGGTGAGAAGTTAGTCAAATGGTTTTTATATCCCTTCCACTTCTACAGTTTTATGATTCTGTATGAAACTTTGTCTACACATGCCTACGTATGTAATGAGCATTGTGTGTACATCTTCAGGTAGTTCCCTCTAAGAAAGATTAAGTGCTTCTTTGACTGCGGATATGAAAACAAAGTACCTAGATAATAAAATGGTAGGTACCTTCATTTTCAAATGAGAAGAGAAACTGACATATCTGAGGCTAGTTGGCAGGATAGCAAAATCCTCAAAGAGATCACTGTGACTGTCTGTAGACAGTATTGTGACTTTGGTCCTAGGTTCCCTTTTATGACTACCGAGAAGGTGGCCGCATCAATCCCTGGGCTCACGTTTCATTTGAAAAATCTGCAGTGTGTCTAAGGACCTTGCTGTTTCCCTAGCCTGAGAGTGAGCTGGCTATGCTAGCCCTGCTGTTAGTACCGCCTCACGAGGTACTGTTGAGGACTCGTCTGTGGAAGAAGGATCGCTGGCTTGTGTAGCTTTTGAAAGATGGAGCTTTTGGGTCTTGATTTAAGCTTTTCGTTTTCCAGCTCCCCTGTCCTACCCCAAACTGTTCTGCCCACTGTAGCTCAACAGCCATTCTTTATTCCTTTCAGCATAGCAGTGTGTGTGGCTTCTGCCCAGCTCTTTAATTCTATATTTCAGTCTGCCAAGAATTTATAGTCAGACTCGGTTTTCATTCACAATTGACTGAAATATACTCACTAGAAGAAAATGGCCCCTTGGTTCCTGATTATGGTCCAACAGTCACTGTCAGTCACCTATCATCTTGCAGTTGAGCTCTCTAACAAGATATTCCCCCCAGCTCTGCGTCACAGGGGAGTGGAAATGGCCAGTCATGGTAACATGAGCTATAGGCTCTGTGTTGTTTCGGCAGTTTGGTTTTGGCAGTGGAAAATGAGGGCGCCTTTCCTGCCAGTAAACGTACTAGCAACACATGTGATATCCCAGATTTACTGGTTCACCACTAAAAACAACACTGAATTTTTCATTTTCAACTATTTTCCAGGAATAGGTGTAAAACTAGTAAAGGGTGCTTTCTATGTGGAACGTGTCAAGAATATGTTTAGCACATTGGTAAAAGATAATTTTTTGTTCCTTGTGTATTTGTTCATGATTGATTGATTGATTGTTGTTGTTTTTGAGAGAGTCTTGCTCTGTCACCCAGGCTGGAGTGCAGTGGTACAATCTCGGCTCACTGCAACCTCCACCTCCCGAGTTCAGGCAGTTCTCGTGCCTCAGCCTCCTGAGTAGTTGGGACTACAAGTGTGTGCCACCACACCCAGCTTATTTTTGTATATTTAGTAGAGATGGAGTTTTGCCATGTTGTCCAGGCTGGTCTCGAACTCCTGACCTCAAGTGATCTGCCCCCCTCAGCCTCTCAAAGTGCTGAGATTATAGGCGTGAGTTACCATGGTCGGCCCATGATTATTTGATTTTATGCTGTCAGGCATCCCAGACAAATTTGTTTACTTGGGTGGATTCATTCAGTATAAATTTCTGAACTTTGAGGAATGTGTGTTCTGTATATTTTTTTCTCATTCAGAGGAGATCTGTTTCTGTCCCTTTTTCATATTCTTGCTTGACATCTAACATTAACTTGGCTTTGGGGAAAGAATATCTTCTAGCCTTGTAATGAGTCTACATGTGACAGGGTGGGCAGATCCCAGAAGTAACCAGGGAACAGTCAGAGGCTGCTTCCTCCCAACCTGGTAAGTACCTGGGATTGTACCTGGCCTTGAAGAATTGCAAGGAACTCTTTTCTTTGTATTTTCTTTTCTTTTCTTTTTTTTTTTTTTAATTTTGAAACAAAGTCTCACTCTATTGCCCAGGCTGGAGTGCGGTGGTGCAATCTCAACTCACTGCAACCTCTGCCTCCCAGGTTTAAAAGATTTTCCCGCCTCTGCCTCCAGAGTGGCTGGGATTACAAGGGCGCTCCACCAAGCCCAGCTAATTTTTGTATTTTTAGTGAGACGGGGTTTTGCCATATTGGCCAGGCCGGTCTTGAACTCCTGACCTCAAGTGATCCACCCGTCTCTGCCTCCCAAAGTGCTGGAATTACAAGCATGAGCCACCATGCCTGGTCATCTTTTTTTTCTACCTTATAAAATGGTGGAGGGTTCCATTCTATATGAAGACACTCTGCTGGTCTCTGCAAGATGTGGCTTCATCTTTATTCAGAGATGGCACATTTAGTAGATCTTTATATGGTATGTTTGATTACCAGACAATCTTGAAAGAAATTTTACTATTATCTATTTATTTGCTTCTTCAGGTTTTAGGTTTAAGAATTCATCATCTGTGTAGAAAGAGAGGCTATTCTGTAATCCAGTAGTTTCCAAACTTTTGGCCCCTGCACCCCTTTTTATACTCCTAAAAATTACTGAGGTTCCTGAAGAGCATTTGTTTATGCAGGTTATATGTTGATATTTTCCATATTTAGACGTTACAAGAAAATTTCAGGCCAGGCATGGTGGCTCACATTTGTAATCTCAGCACTCTGGGATGCTGATTCATAGAAAACGGCCGTATTCTTACATCTGCTTTTGGGTTTAGTCACTTGTGCTGTTGTTTTTGTTGAAGTAGATGAAGAAAACTTAGCCTCACATAGATATGTCGATGAAAAAGAATTATTTCAACAGCATTTTCAGGTAATAGTGGACATTCTTCTTTGATACTATACAAACACTGGACAAGTAGTAATTTCTTAAAGTTCAGTTACAAAGTAGAATCTGAAATCATATCAATGAACTTTTTCTATACTGTTGCATTAAAATCTGTTTGCCTATATTGCACCTTGAATGAATTTACAAGTTTGTAACAACATTCAGTGGTCATATGAAAAATAATAGTACACTGAGTTCTCTAGATCTTCCAATAATTGGCAGGTTTCATAATATAATATTTTAACAAATCACATGCCTTGTTTGTACCTCCGATCTCATTAGAAAAGTCTTTAAATATTGGGAAGCAGTCAGACTCCTGGTGGTGCATCCAAGTTTTCATGTGTTTGAAAGTTTAATTTTTATCATTAACAACAGATATTGTCAGCTGTTATCTTTAAATTAAAAGGTGTACTTTGTTCATTTTCAAGAAAATATCTGCCAAATGTATAAGTGTGAATAACTATGTTGTGTCAGTCATGCTTTCAAGTAAGAACAAAAGGGTGGCTAGTTCATCTTGCACCTGAAATAATCACAGAAATGCTTTTTCTCAAGACAATCAATCATACTTCAGTATGCAGCAGAAATGCTTTTTGCAGACTCCCCATGCCATCATCTAGAGTATTATAAAGATATATATCTAGGGGTTGAGATGTAATAAAATTAGTACCTTTTATGCTTCATCAATGATATTTTTAAGTGAAACTGGCTTTTTTTAAAAAAAAAAAAAAAACTGAGAATGCCTGGCTGTGGTGAATACAGTGGTGAGTAGTATAATTTGGTGATTGTCTTGACACATGCTGCGGCACTGGCAACATTCACTCATCAGTTCTTTTGCGCCAGCAGTACAACTGCTAACTCTGTGGAAGTGTTACGTAACATCTTAGTATTATTGTACAAATAATGCTGCCCTCACAAACCTCACACAAAGGCCTCAGGGATGCTTGGTGTTCAAGGACCACACTTTAAAAACTGGCACCCAAATACGTTGTCCGCTGTCATCTTGGGCTTGGTGGAAGTGGTTCCAATTGGCTTGGAAAAAGTGGAAAGTCCTTCGGTTGAGACCCAGAGGTGATCATGAGTGTTAGGGTGAGCTTGCGGAAAAGCACAGATGAAAGTGGAAGGGTTGCGAAATGAGAGAAGCGATCTGTAGACAAACTGCAGGTGTTTGCCTGTTGTTAGCCTGAGATCTTTGATCTATCAAAGAGTCCTTGTCTTCAAGGGCTCTGCATTCATGGCACACCATGCAGTGATTACATTTTTAGTGATTCAGGTGTGAGGAGAGCATGGGCTGACAGCTGCCTCCTCAGCAGGTCCCGAGATCTGAAATTGCTGCAGGCTTTTAACAGCTCCAGCCACGTGCCGTTGCTATGGTTTAGAGAACATGTGATAACCCCTAGAGATGTCACTGTGTCCCTTCCCTTGCTCAGCTTGACCTAATTGGATATGCTCAAAGGATGAAGCTGTGAAGAGAAATGATTGAAAATAAAGAACAGTGTTAGGCTCCTTCTACTTTGAGGGGTCCGACTGGTAAGTCATCCCAGAGAGGACTTAAGGCCTTTGTCATGTAATCCTCAGGTAGCCATTTAATTACCATTCTCAGGCTGAGTATGGTGACTCATGCCTGTAATCCCAGCACTTTGGGAGGCCGAGGTGGGCAGATCACTTGAGGCCAGGAGTTTAAGACTAGCCTGGCCAACATGGTGAAACCCTGTTTCTACTAAAAACACAAAAATTAGCCAGGCATGATGGCATGTGCCTTTAATCTCAGCTACTCGGGAGGCTGAGGCAGGAGAATTGCTTGAACCCGAGAGGTGGAGGTTGCAGTGAACCAAGATAGTGCCGCTGCAATTCAACCTCGGTGACAGAGCGAGACTCTTGTCTCAATCAATCAATCAGTCAGTCATTATCATTCTCTGTTGAAGACTTAGAAGGTATTTTGGCTTTCTAGTAGAAATGGAAGTGTTTTAGTCAGGGCTCTCCAGAGAAATAGAGCCCTCAATAGGAGATCTGTAGATATATCTGTAGATGTAAGAGTAAACATTATGGGAATTTGCTCACGTGGTTATGGAGGAAGAGAAGTTCCATGATATGCATCTGCAAGCTGGAAGCTCAGGAAAGCTAGGGTGTCATTCGGTTAGAGTCTGAAGGCCTGAGAAGTAAGAGCCAGTGGTGTCAGTTAAGGAGTCTGAAGACCTGAGAACCAGGCACTCCAATGTCCAAGGGCGGGGAAGAAGATGGATGTCACAGCTCAAGATGAGAGAGAATTCACCCTTCCTCCAAATTCTCTTTTTTTTCTCTTTGGGCCCTCAGTGGTTTGGAGATGCCCAGCCACACTGGAGAGGGAAATCTTCTTTACTCACTCTCACAGACACCCCAGAAATATTTCACCAACTCTCTGGGCATCACTTCACTGTCTGAAGTTGCCACATAAAGTTAACTATTACCAGTAGCTTTGAAAGACTCTATGTGTTCTTCCTAGTGACCAGAAGATATAAGTCTTGCGTTGAAGCTAGAGAGGTTCATATTGGACTTTAAGTGTGTTTTGGAAAGAGATCATTTATGACATATTTTATGGAGGAGCTTTGCTCTCTAGAATTTATTGAAATTCATCTTTTTTTTAGAGAAGTAGTAAAAAGACATTTCTTGTTTAAGGGGTGATGCATCAGTGAGTTGTCCTTCGGGGATTTTAGTATCTTTTTGCTTCTATGTCTGGATTCTTTAATCAATACAGCAAAATATGGGTGTGGAAAGTGAGACAGTCATCTGGCTGGTCTGTGTGCCTCCTGCCAAACATCTGGATATTTGGAAACATCTGGAAAAGTTACTGATGTTTTCACAAGGGTGTTAAGCCTTATGCGGATGAAACCTCAGGCTCATAGCCGTCTCCTGGTCCAGGATTGATGTAAATGTTGTATTTATGAAGGAGGAGCGTTGACTAGGTTATAGAATACATTTAGTTGCTTAGCTTTCATTAGTTTTTGTTTTATCAGAGTGAAATAAGGTTGTTAGTTCCAGACCATTTCAGGTGGATGAACATACCTGCAGTTAAATCCCAAGGAGACCTGAGAGCCAGCAACAGGTCGGAGTGATCTGCTTCTGTCACAGCCGCTGCTGGGTGTATGTGTATGAAATGTCCAATCACTTCAAGCGACAATAGTAACAGACCATTGACAGCCACAGAACACCCCAGAAAAGTAGTTTTGTCAGGACACATGGTGTCAGTAACCCTCAGAATGCTGGTGTACTCAGTAGATGGTACAAGATGGTTTTCACCTAGGACTAACTATGAAATAACTGTTTACTTCACGAGGCCGTGAAAAGAAAACGGAACTCTTGTTCTCAGGCAGGCCCTGAGAATGATGGTCTAATCAGTCATAATAGAGTGTGCCTCTAAAACGGTGCCTTCCTGCAGGGAGCCTCACAGATCACAGGGGCCTATTGTAAGAGGAGAAAAAGAAAGTACTGAGGCAGGCGCCAGGCAACAGGGCAAGAAGGAAACACTTAAGCAAAGGGCCTTTAATTTTTATATAACTAACCCAGAAGCATATTTTATAGCCATCTCATAAGAGTCAGGCCTCAATCTGGCTGTAGACCTTGTATGGTGCCCTGGGAGCTGTTGCTAGGGAAAGCCAGAGATTGCCACTGACCTTGAAGAGGAACACAGAGTTGGCTGAAGGCCGAGTATGTGTACTTCAACGTCTGGCTGGCAAGATAATACCCAAGGTTTTTGTAAAACCATCTCCTCTCCACTGTTAGCCTTTAGGGAAATCATCCCCTAACCTCCACCCACCCTGTGAGATGCCTTAAACTACAGCCACCTTCGCATCCAGGGCCCCAGATTTCTCCAAATGGTTTGGGACACTTCACACGTGTCTTTCACAGATGTTGGAGAATGTAGTTGAGTTGTTTGTTTGGCAGAAGTTGTGATTTTGCTTCACATCTCCTTTAAATGAAAATGAATCTTGCTTGTCCTGGGAGTGGCCCATGTTATCTGTGCAGGGTGTGCGATTTCTCAGCTTCGCAATCCAGAGTGAACCAGATGGGGTGAGAGAGTGGTTTGACCTTTATGTTTGGTACTGAGGCTGGCACAGTCAAGTGCATTCCTCTGAATTTGTTTCTGTGGAGCTCCCATGCCAGTCAGCTTGGTAATATCATGTTCTACTGCCATGCTAGATGAGAAATTTAGACCTTCAAGAATACTGAGGGAGAGGTTTTTTTTTCATTTTTTTTTTTTTTTTTTTTTTTACTAGTAATGAAACCTTCCTTTTTCCCTCAGAAGCAGTCTTATCAGACAACTAAGTAAGGATAAGAAAGAAGATCTGGATAGTAAGCGTGGAATTCTCAAGAACCTTACTTAGGCCTTCTCTTTCCCTGCCAAACCCCTGACCTGGAATTCCCCCATACCCTCAAAGCTCTATAACCTGTATAGCTTCTTCTCCTTTAATTCCTCTGTAACCCTGATTGTTTTCTTAAAGTATGGCTTGCAAACCAGCAGTATCATCTAAGGCTCTCAGTTTTAGTTTTTTTTTTTTTTTTTGAGATGGAGCCTCACTCTGTCACCCAGGCTGGAGTGCAATGGTGTGACCTTGGCTCATTGGAACGTTCGCTTTCTGGGTTCAAGGCGAATGAACCTTCTGGGTTCATTATTCCTGCCTCAGCCTCCCAAATAGCTGGGATTACAGTTACCGCCACCATGCCCGACTAATTTTTGTACTTCTAGTAGAGACAAAGTTTCTCCATGTTAGCCAGGCTGGTCTAGAACTCCTGACCTCAGGTGATTCACCCACCTCAGCCTTCCTAAGTGCTGGGATTACAAGTGTGAGCCATTGCACCTGGCCTAAGGCTCTCAATTTGTTGGATGTGAAAACTGAAGTCCAGAGATGTTCACTCAGTGGTCCAAGCTAACAACAGGGTAGTGGCTGAACTGTGACTTATAACCCAGGTTTTACAGTCTTGCCTAATATACCACATAGTCGCATTTCTACCCTTATAGCCTTTTGCCCCCATCAGTGTTAGAGCTTGAAGGTGCAAAGAGAGGCAATTGTACTGGCAGGACCCCACAGGGATGGGCAGATTGCTGGCTATGTTAGCACACTGAAGTCTGTGGTCCAGTATTGAGCCTGATCATTTTCACTTTACACAGAGTTAATTGGGGTTGTGAATTTATTCACATGCAGCTGATTTTTAGATGATCTATAATGAAGATACCTCTTGGATTTCAGTAGAGTACAGGCTTTTCCAGGGCATATACTTCTGTTTGTCTGCTGAGTTACTTAATTTCTGGTAGCCCCAGCAACTAGCAGTAGAAGTCTAATCCCTGATAGGTCAGTCCAGTGCACAAAAGGACTCCTTGCCACTCTGCTCGGCTCAGTCCTTTTGTAGCTCTTCAACTTTCTCCCCACCCCACTTACTAGAGTACATATTATTGATATGGGAAATTGGTATCAGAGCTGGTGGGGGAAAGAGATATACCAGTGAATATAAAAGTCAAGAATGACACATTTCAGCTGCAAGAATACAGCTTTTTTATTAAAAACTGTTTGTACCATGTATGATCTGGCCTTTGTGGGCAGATGGAAGTGATATGCAGCAATATATAATGTGTAATGATATACATGTACAAATGTGCTCCTGGCTTTTATAAACGTTTTGATGAAGCGCTTGAGTTCATTCCCATGTAGGCCAATTCTTGGTTTCTGAAAATAATTGAAAATTAGTTTCTCATTCCTTTCATCCTTACCGATTTTCTAGAGGCCACCGCCAAGGAGAGAGCATGTTCCACCATGACGGTCCTGTTTTACCCAGTGTGTGGGGGTGGTCCACATGTGAGCAGTATGAATGAAGACAGCTTTCCTTTGATGTGGGACACAACTTTTACCAACCTTCCCCACACAAATCTTCCTGTTTCCTGTGGGATTATAGTGTACACTTGTTTAATGATTGCTAAAGGAATAGAGAAACAAATGTGAATCTGGCCTGTGCGCTTCCTTTCCTTCATTAGAAACGAAGGGGGCTCTGGAACCCATGCTGTGCCTGTGGAACATGTCTGGAAACACCACCCTGAGTTCATTAGTTGAGACTGGCAGCAAAGCAGGATTGGGCTTCATGGACCGTGGTAATAGGGGTCCTTCTAGTCCTTACTGTGGAGAGCAGTCATTCTGTTGCTTTCAAGGTTTTCCAAAGCTGGCATTGGTATTGGCCATGTCATTTTGTGCATTTGGATTATTTTTACCAAGTTCATAGCAGTTATAAATAGGAAGACATTTAGGTCTGTTATTTTTTAAGATTAAAGGTATTTCTCTGTTTTGTAATGCACATGTTCTCAGCAGGGATTTGTCTGTTGACGGAATGAGGGATCTCTAAAGAAACGCATGTATTCAAGGCTCTTCTTAACATCTACTTCAGGTCTGTCTGCCAGGCTAGTGCTATGTTTTTTGGGATCCTTATCCACCATGAAATCTAGTGTTGCTTGCTCTATAGTTGATTCCATCCTTTTAAAGTAAGAGGCTATATGAGTAGTTTGTTGCTGTCCACATGTGCTTTATCAGCCATTTAAAACCTATTTTTTTCTAAGACCCTACATGTACCCCCTGGTTATTTGTGGGTTACATTATTCATTGTACTTATGCAGGGGCAGTGGACCAATTCCTGTGGCATATCTATGATACCCAGTTACAGTAACTGTGTTTGTGTTGCTCTGTTAGAGGTTGAATGAGCTGGAGATTTAATGACCTAGTTAATCAGTTTATAATTGGTAGTCAGAGAGGCTGAGGGTCCAGTCAGCTAGTGTGATATTATATGAGCCATTGGTTCCCAGATGTTGGTCCAACAATCATGAGTATTCACAGATTTCTAGGCCCATCTAGGGAGATTCTCATTGAGTATGTCTCAGTACAGACTCTAGGAATCTATAATATTTAGCGGTTCCATGGAAGATTCTGGTGCAGGGATGTCAAAATATGCATGATATAATGATTATGTCGTTTAGTGATAACATTTTTTATTTCTGTGTGTCTCAGATAATGCTGGAATGCCTTAACTCTACCTCCTTTAATGGAATATGTTTGTATGGGCATTCTAAGCTATGTGGGAGAAGGAACTTTAGGCTGGCCATCGGGGATCTGGTTCTAGCCTTGGTTCTGCCACTCTCTGGACCTTTCATCAGATTAGAGAGGTTTAATCTGTGTGTAGGTCTAATTCATAAATTGAGAGCATGAGATTAAGCAAGGTATTTTTCAGCTTTCTAACGTTCTTTGATTTGAAGAGCTTTGCCTTAGGAATTGTTTTGGTTATCACTGTTCATGAACAGCTAGCTGTTGCCTCATTTAGGTTAGCGTGTACTTAGTCCCTGAACCAAACATCAGTCATGATCTGCTTCTGAGGAGAGCTGGCAGCTCTCTCCAAATTCAGGATGGTTTCTTTTCCTTTTCTCCTACTGCCACTACCAACCACCCGCAATAAAACAGAAGTAAACCTTTTTTTTTTTTTTTGAGATGGAGTTTCGCTTTGTCACCAGACTGGAGTGCAGTGATGCAATATCAGCTCGCTGCAACCTCTGCCTCCTGGGTTCAAGCAACACTCCTGCCTCAGCCTCCCAAGTAGCTGGAATTACAGGCCACCACTCCTGGCTAATTTTTGTATTTTTTGGTAGAGATAGGTTTCACCATATTGGCCGGGCTGTTCTCAAACTCCTGACCTTAGGTTACCTGCCCACCTTGGCCTCCCAAAGTACTGGGATTACAGGCAAGAGCCACTGCTCCCAGCCTGTATTGGGGTTTCTGCTAAAGAAAATTCAGATTGTAGTCCTGACCTTTTGTACGCAAAATCTCAGGGTTTTTTACTCACAGGTCCCTCTTTGTAGACAAGGGATGCTTGCCTCTTTGGGCATAAGATGTGGCTGATGTCATAGTCTAGGGAGCTGGGCCTGTACAGCCTCACCCCCTTCAACAGACTTTCCGTTTCCAGGAACTTGCTGTATATTGTCTAGAGGGTCCAGCTGAGGATGGGGGCAGAACATGGTATCCCCTTAAATCTCCAGTTCTCAGCCATAGAGGAGCATCAAAATGATCTGTAGTGCTTTTAAAAGTATGCATGCCTTTGTCCCCCCAGCCTCACCTGGGCCTGTTGAATCAGACTGCCTAGTGTGGGATTGGATGTGTGTGTGTGTGTGTGTTTTTGAGATAGAGTCTCACCCTGTTGCCCAGGCTGGAGTGTGGCACAGTCACAGCTCACTGCAGTCTCAACCTCATGGGCTCAAAGTATCCTCCTACCTCAGCTTCCTGAGTAGCTGGGACTACAGGTGTGTGCCACCATACCTGGCTAATTTCTAACTTATTTTTAGTAGAGACATGATTTCATTATTTTGCCCAGGCCAGTCTTGAACTCTGGGGCTCAAGTGATCTTCCCACTTGAGCCTCTCAAAGCACTGGGATTACAGGCGTGAGCCACTGTGCCAGGTCAATTTTAAAGGCTTTACTCTAGACTCTATCTTCCATGTACTATTCCTCTGTATTCTGACATTATTTTTTGTTAAGGCAGATATAAATAAATTTTCATGGAGAGATGTCATGAAAATACAGTAAATGGTAGTCTGACTCTGTTGGAAATATTAAGTTCCTTTGAGACTAGGAGGCCCTCAGAGTCTGAAGGCTGTTCACTTTAACGTTCCCAGCATACAGTTTAAAGACGCCCACCACTAAGGATTTCCCTTCGGTGAGGTCTCTCTACCATGGTTTAATGCTTCATCATGGAGAACAGGAAGCCATTCATCCTTTTGTGAAGTGAAAAGTTTAACGTAATTACTGATTTATCTTCTATTCGTTGCAATTTAACAAATACAACTGGGAACTTAGAAAGTGCTAAGCGTTGGTATAGATGCTGTGTGGTCAACAAAACAGAATTCCTGCCTTCATGGGACTTCCTCTTCATCAAAAAATATGTGTGTTCACATGGAGTTTAACATGACTGAATTAAATGGCTGCATTATGAAATAACATTTTAGAAGAATTTTTGAGGATTGATCTGAATATCCCTAAGATCACAAATGTAATCAGAAAATTTGGAGTTCAGCATGTGAAACCTGGATTAAATTAACAAAATGTTAACCCGGGGAGTGCATCTTATTAATGCAGCAAACAGTCAGGAGTGGTTTGGAGAAATATTTTCTGAAGGTGAAATGAATAAACCAGTGGGTATAGGACTTTGCCCAAAAAGGCAGCCAAGGACATTGACACAATTAAAGTTTGTCCTGGGGAGGGATAGCATGGGGAGAAATACCAGATGTAGGTGATGGGGAGGAAGGCAGCAAATCACACTGCCATGTGTGTACCTATGCAACAATCTTGCATGTTCTTCACATGTACCCCCAAACCTAAAATGCAATAAAAAGTATATATATTAAAAAAAAATAAATAAGTAAGTCTCCAGAGGTGGGCGTAGTGGTGCATGCCTATAGTCCCAGCTACTTGAGAGGCTAAAGCAGGAGGGTTGCCTGAGACCAGGAGGTTGAGACTGTAGTGAGCTGTCATCGTGCCACTGCATTTTAGCCTGGGTGACAGAGTGAGACCTTATCTCTAAAATTAAAAAAAAAAAAAGAAAGAAAAAAGTCCCCAGAGAGTCACTTGATAGAAATCTTTTTTGACTTTTTTTTTTAAGCTGCATGTATTTTATTTCATGTGTTTGCAAATACCTTTGTGCCCTGGAGTTCCCAGTATTTTATGTTTATTTCATCTGATCAATGAAAACATTAATTTGAGCTGAATGCATGTGTTTCAAGATTCTGGGATGCTACTTCACAAATTACTACAAATTTCTGTTTTCACCTTAAATGGGTTAATCTAGCTTTCACGGTGTCTATTTCTGTGTTGTAGTTTATGTTTATGCACTGACATTTTTTGATTCAGTTAGACATAATATGAACATTTTAAATTTGCCTGTTAAAGAATTTAAATACTCAAATCTTTTTGCATGTCTTTTTTTCCTTTTTACAAAAGGAAACTATGGTCATTTTTTTTTTTTACCATGAACTGCTTTCTTGGATTCTGAATGCACGCTAAGAAATTGGTGAGACTACAAAGACAACCAGTGAAAGAAAAACACATTTGATGTAGATTTCAAAATGTCAAGAGAATATGGAAAAGAACCAAAGATTAGCTTTTGGTTCCAGCTCATGTGGCTGTTTGTGAGTTAACCAGCTTAGAAGGGAAGTAAATAGTTTATGATAGAGAAAAAGATAAATATTCTGGAAATAATTATTAAGCTGAAATTTCTGCATCTAATTTTGGAATGTTTATGTTTAGAAAGTCATATGCACAATGAAAATGTGTGTTTCAGGTTTGCGGAGAAAAACAACGCTTTGAGAAGTTGATGGAACATTTCAGGAATGAGGACAATAACATAGATTTTATGGTAAGTTATTTTACAACCCAATAAAGCAAACTCAGTTTTAGCACTTTTTCCCTAAATACATACACACACGCACGCACGTGCACACACACCTATTTATATTACAAAGGACAAGGAATTGAATTTAGTATGCTAAAGATCCAATCTAAAATGCCTTTCTTAATCTCTATTTTCCCTTTAGGGCATTGATTTCCAGTTTTATTCATTACATACACAGTAAAGTAAAGACCAAATTACTAATTATAGCAAATAAAGGGGAAGGTATGCAGTTGGAAAAAGCCATGCCTGGTGCAAATGCTGCCATTGTCTAATTGTTGATGATGCTGAATAAGAATCCTTAAGGTAGAAGTAATTTTGACCTTCTTGATTTTTGCAGGCCCCAGCCAGTGCCCTTCTCCAGACTATATTCTTAAAAATTAAAGTGCTTTGGTTTGTAGAGTTGACTGTATGTATTTCCAAAATTAATATGCAGCAGTGATTTTTTTTTTTCTCCCTGATGTCTTTTCTGCTTTGGTAATTCTGTGAGGCTATAATCATACTGGGGATCCCCTTGGCAGGATAGGTGACAAACAGGAACATGTGGTTCCACAGCAGTCCTGTCATTCTAGGGTAAGAAGAACATCAAAGTGAGTTGCAGCGCTTCTGCATTCATACACGTACATCTTAATCCGGAAGGAAGATAGAATCTACCATGGTGAATTTCTCCAGAAGTTTTATTCTTTAGTGCACCAGATCTGTAGGTCTTGACTCAATCCCGTTGCCCTAGGGAAATTCTTGACCCAGGAGATCCTAACCCGGGTGTAATTTCCCAGATCACTTCTAACCTGAAACAGACATACCAGTCACTTCTTACCTTGCAAAGCCTGTGCTTAGGATGCCAAGTGCAATTTTCATTTGAATTGCTTCAGCGGTTATAAAACATGAAACCTAGCTTTGCAGATTTCTAACGCTTTTTGTGAAAAAAATTTTTTGAATCCTCAAATTTTATGTGTGTCTTAGCCCACAGCCCTTTCCAAAATCAGTAAAAAAGATGAAATCCTTTATAGGGAAGCATTTCTGTTGCATAAAGCATGTTATTTGCTTTTCAAAGTGTATGTGTGTTTGTGTGTGTGTGTGTGTGTGTGTGTGTGTGTGTGTGTGTGTGTGTATGTATGTATATATATATACACAGACATATATGAAAGAGGTACACTTTTACATTGTCCCTCTTTATGTACACTTATATGTGTACCTAAGTGTGTGTGTATATATATGTATATACATATATACATACACATACACATATACACATATATGCATACACATATATGTATATACATATATATACATGTATGTATATACACATACACACGTGTATATATACACACATATGTGTGTGTACATAAAGTGCGTGTATATATATGTATATACATATATATATGTATACACATGTGTACATAAAGTGTGTATATATACGTATATGTGTATATACACATATGCACTCACTATGTACACTTTATGTACACACATATGTATATATGTATGTTATATATATACATATACACACACTTTACACACACACACACACACACACACATATGAAAGAGAGACACTTTTACATTGACTTTTAAAATCTTGTTAGGAGAATTTTTTTAGAGAAGTTAGGGCTAATGCTGGCCCTGGTGATAAATATGTAAAGAGGTGGGTGCCTTGTCTCGTGATGTCTTTCTTGTGCGTTGTTAGGGTTACTTACTCATTCTGTTAGAGTTGAGGTTGCAAACTGGAGGCTCCCACGCTAAAGCCAACCTACAGGCTTGTGAGTTTAGTCTTGACAGTGATGACCCTACTTAAAAAAATTGGATATGATGTGTAAAAGTACACATCTGATTTTCTTGGAAACTGAAAATGTCTGAGAACACTAGGCCGCTATTCCTGCAGAGTGGCAGCTGCTGGAGCCAAGCAGCCCCTATTGCTTTAGTCCAAAGACGTTCTTTCTAGTTTGTCACAGTCCACACCATTCCCTGTTGTGTGACACACAGCCCAGCCTGCTCATTTATGATACTTGCCAGACCTCTTTGCCTTTTGAGTTTCTGCTGAAATCATAATTATATAAAGCCCTTTAAAACACCTGCATTATCCATGTACAAACCAGGGCCTATTTTCTGTTAGTTCATTTATTCACATATACGTGCATTGAGGTACCTTATTTAGAGGCTGCTATTACACAAGTTCTGTGCGCTGGATTCACGTGTCACCTTCAGAGAGTTGTCTCTTAGGCATATCATGAAACTCAGTAGATCATTTAGACCTGTTTTCAGAAAAGAAATGGAAAGATGCCAGAATTCAACCATATTTTCTCTCCAGAAAATGAGGCTTTTGACAAACTGTCTTGGGAATGCAATTAGGTTGCACAACCTCCAAAACAACATATTCCTCATAACATATAGTATAAATTTTTTTAATGTGGCAGAAGACATTTTATCTTTTTCTGTGTTTTTTGTGGACAAAAGAAAACAAAAACTGACAGTTTTTTAAAAAAATATTTTTCTATTTTGTATTTTGTTCATGCCTTTGTTCAAGTATATTTTTTAAAGCACATTTAGTGATAGAACTCAAGGTCATTCTTTTTTTTTTTTTTTTTTTAGTAAATTGCAGTGGAGTCCTTTTGTAAGCTAGAGACTTGACACATCTTCCAAAGATGTCCAATGTATACCATATCTTCAAAGAAGACTCTAACTCGATAAAAACAATTTTTAAAAGATAAAGAAAGTTAGATTTGAAGAGAGGTGGTTCTCAGAGTAAGTTTGACTCTGTATCCCTCAATCATGTTGCCTCCTTGCCAGAGACTCTGCTGGGCGGTAGCTGTGGAGGGAAAGCATTAGTAAGATGTTTCCACCATAAATAGACTGGCTGTCACTGTGGAAAGCAAATTAAATCTGTTGAATGCTGTTCTTTTATTTTTCAAACCGCGGACTGGTGTTCTCTGTGGCAGGTCTCACCACTGGTGCAGTTGTGGTGAGAAAGCAGCAAATCCCAAGCTTCTAAGGAATGGAAGCTGGTTGATTATATGGAAAGATGGGTCAAGGATCTGTTAAACTGTCCTGTCGATATGGCAGAGCTGACAGGAAGTTTTTAGGCGTGGTTACCTTGTGGTGAGATTGTAGGTGATTTAAATGCTCTTCTTAATGTTCTTTGTAATAATTTTTACATTTTGTACAACATACCTATAATTTACACAGCTTGTCTTATATACCTATGTGACTTTTACTGAGATATAATTAACATATCATCAGATTCACCCAATTTATTCATAATCCAGTGCCTATTTAGCCTATTCACAGGGTTGTACAACCCTTACCACAATCTAATTTAGAACATAGTGTCATTCCATCCCCTCCCACCCCACCCCCAAAAAAACTCCTGTATCCATTGGCAGTCCATTTATCCCACCTCAGCCGTAGGCAACCACTAACCTGCTTTCTATCTCAATAGTTTACCTGTTTTGCATGTTTTATATGAATGGAATCATACAACATGTGGTCTTCTATAACTAGTTTTTCATCATTTAACATGTTTTCAAGTTTATGTTGTAACATGTGTCAGTAATTTTTTGCTTTTTATGGTTTCACAATATTCCATTGTATGGATATACCACATTTTGTTTATTGGTTGATGGACACTGGGTTCTCACTACTTTTTGGTTATTAATGATGTTACTGTGAGCATCTGTGTACAGGTTTTTACATGGATGTATATTTTCATTTCACTGTATATCTAGAAGCAGAATTGCTGGGTCATATGATAACGCTGTTTATCATTTTGCGTAACAGTCACAGTTTTTCAAATGGCTACCCTTTTTTATATTACCACCAGCAACGGATGAGGGTTTTAATTTCTCCACATCCTTGCCAACTCTTGTTACTGTATTCCTTTTTTTATTATAGCCATCTTAGGGGGTGTGACATGGTATCTTATTGTGGTACCTCTGTGACTTTTGAATTTAAAAATGATTATAAAATAGTTTTAAAGAATCAATGAAATGAAGGGAAAGGAGATCAATAAGTGAGCCTCTTTTGTGAAATTGAAAGCACATGTCTGCAATTAAACTAAAAAAACCTAGAACCTATCTAACCCCTTGACAATCTCATTTCAGGTGGCTTCTATGCAGTTTATTAATATTGTAGTTCATTCAGTAGAAGATATGAATTTCAGAGTTCACCTTCAATATGAATTTACCAAATTAGGCCTGGATGAATACTTGGATGTGAGTATAACTGTAACCTTTGGCTCCCATAGAAGAATTGACTTATTGCCTACCCTCAAAGGTATACTTCCATAGCAGCTAAAGAATGCTTAAAGCTCTGTACAGTCAACTACTGTAGTGCTAGTTAAAGGGAACTGAGCTGAGTGATGTACTCTGCCAAAGAAGCTGGATTCTTGCAGGGCTCCTGGGACCTCAGGCCATCTTCTGCTAGCAGCCTTTTAGTAAGGGAATCAGATAACCTCTTGCAGCCTTGCTGCAGCTTTTCTCTGCTTTTGAGCTTCGTCTGGGTCAAGTCTCATTGCATCCTTCATCTGGGCTATTGGGCAATTTGCGTTCTTGGTTACTCTGGGGACCCCATCTGGGCAGGGAAAGTCAAGCCAAGACTGCAGAGTGATGAGTCAGTGCTTAGAACATTTAAAAAAAAAATGAGGAAATGGACACCAGAGACTTCCTTCTGAAGCTGCTAAATTCTGCTTATAGTGTTTGTGGTTTTGGAAGTTCCACTTTTAGTTCTTAGGAGAAGGAGGTTTGAAGTTTCCCTTTTTCTTATTCCCTTGCAGAAGTGTTTAGTCAGTTCCCTGAATTTCTTCAGTTAAGAAACAGAAACTTAATGTGAAAATCAGAAATGATGTTGAAAAGACTGATGGCCCACACCTGTAATTGCAGCACTTTTGGAGGGTGAGGTGGAGGATCACTTGAGCCTGGGAGTTCAAGACCAGCCTAGGCAACATAGTGAGACCCTATCTTTAAAAAAATACTAAAAAATTAGCTGGGTGTGAGCTGGGCGCGGTGGCTCACGCCTGTAATCCCAGCACTTTGGGAGGCTGAGGTGGGCAGATCATGAGGTCAACAGATCGAAACCATCCTGGCCAACATGGTGAAACTCCGTCTCTACTAAAAAAATACAAAAATTAGCTGGGCGTGGTGGCGGACGCCTGTAGTCCCAGTTACGCAGAAGGCTGAGGCAGGAGAATTGCTTGAACCCAGGAGGCCGAGGTTACAGAGAGCTGAGATCCTGCCACTGCACTCCAGCCTGGTGCCTGGTGACAGAACAAGACTCTGTCTCAAAAAAAAAAAAAAAAAAAATTTAGCTGGGTGTGGTGGTACATGCCTGTGGTCCCAGCTACTTGGGAAGTTGAAGCTGGGGGATCTTTTGAGCCCAGGATTTCAAGGTTGCAACAAGCTGTGACTGCACCACTGCACTCCAGTGTGGGCGGCAAAGTGAGACCCTGTGTCTAAAAAAAGGAAAAGAAATGGACTTGAGGACCCAGGCAGTTTTGTTTTCTCTTTCATATAGGAATGGTCAAGTGATAGAGCAAGAATTGTTGACTTCAGTTTCTTTTTTTTTTAAAGAGACAGGGTTTCACTTTATCACCCAGGGAGTACAGTGGTACAATCTCAACTCATTGCAACCTCTGCTTTCTGGGTTCAAGTGATTCTCATGCCTCAGCATCCTGAATAGCTGGGATTATAGGCATCATGCCTGGCTAATTTTTGTATTTTTAGTAGAGATGGGGTTTCACCATACTGGCCAGGCTAGTCTCAAACTCCTGCCTCAAGTGAGGCACCCAGCCAGTGATCGCAATTTCAAGGCTGTTTCTAGCTATGAAGAGTATAGAAATGCTTCCTTTGGGCATTTCCAGCATTCAGTTGCCCATCTTTGTTAGTGATAAACCCAAGGGATTACACAGACTGTACCCTCAGTTTATTGGGAAACGGAATCACAGAGTCATTGTTCTGAAGCTGAAGGCCTTGCTTCCTGCACTGACTGGGCTGCCCTTGAAAAGACTGAACTAATGTTGTCTAAAGACTGCTCAGGGAGAGGCGTAATAGATTTCCACTGAAGTGTTGTTTGAGTTGTTTTCCTATTTATTTAAAGACTCGTTTATCTCACTGGTAGAATATTGTACTGAAAGACTCTTTCTTACTTTGAGATCAAGGTTTGTCTACCCTTTTTTCTCCTATGCTCTAAAAGTATCACTATTTGAACAAAAATTGGATGTATAAATTCCTAGTGGTGTTCTGGGTTCGGTTTTGTGGTGTCTGAGCAGAGCTTGTTTATGCTCTAGATTATAATGGCAGGCACTGACTTATCACTGAACATCTGTTACTCATTGTGAATCTCATGAAAAGTCCCATTAAGCTGCTTCTCCTTTTGTTCTAGCCTTTGTCCTTATATAGAAACCATTCTCACTTGTGACTCCTAAATGAAGGCAGAACACTCTGTCTAGAATAAGCTGTATTGTAGAATTCCAGATTAAACCTAGGGGAAAATCCATTTTTCTGAAAATTCATGTAGAGTGGAATTTCTCTTAAAAATCTAAGATTTTTCCAAAACTCTGTATTTCTTTAACTTCATGGTGTGTTGACTCTGAACCCTGATAGAGGTGAATAGAAGAGTAATGTAAACGTATGCTTCATTAGTTTACAAAAACTCAGCCTTGTAAGTAGCCATTGATTTGTTCAATAAATGTTTACTGGCATCCTCCATGTGCCAGGTATTCTAGCTACTCATCTGTTTCCCAGGGAAAGTCATGACTTATGTTAATTGTAGGGAAGATTCATTGATTTGTTTGACCTCTAATTTCCAGAGCTAGCTGAGTCCCCGCAGGATGCCTAGTTTGGGAGACAGTGAACTGGGGAAAGCTGTCTGATTTGTTTTGGGGAGCTCTGAGCTGTTCATGCTGTATACTGACTTAGGGAGGGGTGTATGGAAGTTGGGCTCTAGCAATTTGTGCTAAAAATAATCCCCAAGGCTAAGTATAAATTCTGTCAGTGTCTACCCCACCTCTCGCCTACTTTTACCCTACTGGAACCACTGTCACTACCCAGGTAAGATACCAAACACTCCAGTTTTTTCTGCTACACAGATAACCCTCAGGTTTTATGTGGCTGTGACTATAACCTGTCAAAGCTGCTTTTAATTTTTCTGTTGTCCCAACTTCACGTATATCAAAATGTTTTAGACTGGAATATAACTACATGGGGCAGTCAGGATTGAGGGAAAAATGTGTGTGCATTTGGGAGAGGATATTCACCAGAAAGTCATCCGATGATACACCCTAGGCAGTCACTCCATAATTCGGTTAAGGAAGATGACATGTTAAGCTCTATCCTGGAGAGGGTTGGACTGTTTGTCACAAAGAAAACACACATACTGGCCAGGTGCGGTGGCTCACGCCTATAATCTCAGCCCTTTGGGAGGCCGAGGCTGGTAGATCACGAGGTCAGGAGATTGAGACCATCCTGACCAACATGGTGAAACCCCATGTCTACTAAAAATAAAAAAATTAGCTGGGTGTGGTGGTGTGTGCCTGTAATCCTGGCTACTTGGGAAGCTGAGGGACAGGAATTGCTTGAACCCAGGAGGCAGAGGTTGCAGTGAGCTGAGATCGGGCCACTGCACTCTAGCCTGGCAACAGGGCGAGACTCCATCTCAGAACAAACCAACACCGCGCAGACTGTTGGGAAATGATGTTCTATTTCCTCAGATGAGCTGACACCACATTCTCTCCTATTCTGGTTTTTAGAAGCTGAAACACACCGAGAGTGACAAGCTTCAGGTCCAGATCCAGGCTTACCTGGACAACGTTTTTGATGTAGGAGCTCTGCTGGAAGATGCTGAAACTAAAAATGCCGCCTTGGAGAGGGTGGAAGAACTGGAAGAAAACATCTCTCATGTAACTACATCTCAGAAAAGGAAAAACTGCTTACATTTCAGCCGGGTGCAAAGCAGAATTAATGTCAGCTTTTATGGTGGCAAATTAAAGGATTTGGAGTGTAGGAATGGGCCATGCCCTGCGATAGAGAGCTATCAGAAGCTGTTCTGGGTTCTTTCCAAAAGGCAGATGTGTTAGGTGAAATGAATTAGAACCCATTGCTTTGCTTCAGCTCACTTAACTGCTCAGTTTCTGCTGAGGTGCATTTCCTGGCAGTCTTGGTTACAGGCTCAAGTGGAGTAGGGGAATTTGATGATTGGCATTACCTGAAAGATTAGAGGGAAATGAGATACGGGAATTTGGCCTGAGGTGAAGAGGTATCTTCTTATCAGCTATGTCCACACAGGCCCGTGGACAGGATTAGCTAGTGTCTTTGTGATGCATGTCTGAACATTTCTGTCTTACAGTACTCAAATTCTAAACAGAGTCTTTTCAACAATTGGCATTTTCAAGGACATCAGTGTGCTTTCTCACGTATCCTCTTTGAAGAGGAATGTCCAGAGTATCATTGTCAGCTCTTTCACAGGACAGGGTCTCATTTTTTTGGAGGGATTTTTCTTGCCATGTAGACTGATTTGAGTATGACTCTACAGGCCTTTAGAGGTTATTTGTTCATTCATTAGCCACATATTTCAATATTAAGAGAATTAACAGAAAATGGTGCTTCTCAAGCATTATGAAGCATTATGAAGACCAAATTCTCTTGATGAGTCTGAGGGGCACTTCCCTTGATGATAAAATGAAGTGTATCTTTTTGGAGGAATATTATTTTCTCCTTTGAACAGTTCATTTATGTTTCTCCACATTCTTTTAAAGAGTACTGCACATGCTCAATTTCCTTCAGCTTTCCCCATCACTCTGAAAATAGGAGTCTTCATGGCTGTGGGTAAGCCAAGTTGATGAACCAAAAACCCTCCCTTTAAAAGTATTGCTGTGACCCAGTTGGCATCGCTTGAAAAGAGAATTTTGCAGGCCCACTATATCTTCCCTTAGATTTGTGTTATATTCTGAACCTGATCAGTGTAGATCTCCACTCTTCCTCCTTACTTTGCCTTCCTGGTTTTCTTTTCTTGTAATGAGTTTCAGTGAGATGTTAGAGATCAGAAGTTGCTCAATGTTAGGGCCTTATGTGAACAGCAGCTATTTGACACATGGCTCACCCTGTCTTTCTCCTCAGCCAACATTGCATGACTGTACTTATGTAGTCACTTTTGTAGCAGGCCATCTGTTTATTTAAATGGACTCCCTTAAGTAACTTTTATTATTATTATTTATTTATTTATTTTTTTGAGACGGTGTCTCACTCTGTCACCCAGGCTGCAATGCAGTGGTGTGATCTTGGCTCCCTGCAACCTCTGCCTCCTGGGTTCAAGCAATTCTCCTGCCTTGGCCTCCTTGGTAGCTAGGATTACAGGTGTACTCCATTACGCCTGGCTAATTTTTGTATTTTTTGGTGGAGACGGGGTTTCATCATGTTGGCCAGGCTGGTCTCGAACTCCTGACTTCAGGTGATCCACCCACCTCGGCCTCCCAAATTGCTGGGATTGTAGGCATGAGCCACTGTGCCCAACCAGTGTTTATTATTTGTGTTGTTTGGGTTGAACCAAGCAGTAATTGTTCTTCAACTGGCTACCTAGAATGAAAGCTTCAAGCTTAATATGTTACCAGCTTTCAAAAGCTTTAGCCTGGTGGCCCTTTCCTGGCACAGAGGGGGGGATGGAGGTGGATTTTCCCTTCTCTGTCTACTTACTGTCTCTACCCTTGCTCGCCCCTGCAGAAATGGAGGGAGGCACACTCTGTATGTTAAACACTAAGGAGCTAACATGTGGGTCTTATTAAGAATCATGTATAAGTTATTAATTCCTGGTGGAAACAAATATGTATTCAGAACCATATTATAAATATTACCATTTCCAGAAAGCAACTTGTGGAACACATGCAGGGCCCTGGCTCCTAATGACCTTGGAGCTGCACTTTCTGAGAACTGAGGGCCTGACCGGGATGATCCTGTATTGTGACACAGCTTGCTTTTCAAAATTTTCCAGTTATCTGAAAAACTGCAAGACACAGAAAATGAAGCCATGTCCAAGATTGTGGAACTGGAAAAGCAACTCATGCAGAGGAACAAGGAGCTAGATGTTGTTCGGGTAAGCGTGATGATGATAGCCGCCCAGATGGGCACGGTAGGGAATGCATTCACTTCAGCTTCATCCAGTCAAACGCTGAGTTCATTCATTTCGGAGGAATGCATTGATGCAGCATATTTATTGGAAATGTTTCGGAGGTGATGCTCAGATGAAAAGTACACACAGTCGGCATATGTGTACACATGTGTGTGCAATCAGATACTGGGGGTTCAGTATTTCCTTATCACAGATTTTGGGAGCAGCAATGTTTTCCCATCTGGAGAAGGCCGAGTTAATTCTGTGGAACACCCATTTGGTTGGAAATAAAAACACAGCATGGATTTAATTCATGCCACTTATTTATTTTTATTAGGACTTGGGCTTCTTTGTATTTCTTTGCTTTGCTTCCACTCAAAACCAGATTTGGTGGTTGCTGTGGAAACAGTGAACTATAACACAGGTTAGGCTTAATGTCATTCACCAAAAAAAAAAAGGCAGGGGGTGCAAAGCAAAAACAATCCATTTTATTATCAGCAACTCCCAGTTATTTTATGTGGCCTTAGTATTGTTTACCTTATGTGCCAGGTATTTATGGAGTGCCATCCCTGTGCTTGGAATTTTGCTGAACCTAAGAACACCAAAATGCCTGGAGGGCTTTAAGGCGCATGGCTTGCCTCTACACCACTGCTGATGAAATGGCACCTTTTATGTGATGGTTATCGTGTCTGTGTGTGTTGCCTGATATACTGACGTGTCCTGCAGTTCCGTCTAGGAGATTTATTTTCTGGCACACCTTCGAGACACAGTTGTAGCATATGGACTCAATTCCACTTCAGATTCTTAAATTATTAATAATAGACAGGGTGTGAAGAATGTTTCCCTGCTTGCTGGAGGTTTGTGGTGAGAGATCGCTTGTACAAGGCCCAGCAAGGAAGTTCAGTTCCATAAAACCCTTTCACTAGAACCTCTATGGGCCCCCCTTATAAAAGCAACCAGGACAGCCTTTGAATTAAAAATTGTAACTTCTTTGTTTTCTGCTAAAAACCTAGACAGAAGTAAGTAATTAGTGAAGGGAAACTTTGGTCTGTTTTGTTAACCGCATTACCGAAGGGAAAATATTGCAATAATCGCTATCCTGAGCTCGGTCAAGGGGGCATTGTAAGGGCCAGAGAAAGCCATTCAGGAACGGTCAGCCCCTGGTTACTCATGAGTAGATTATTCCATGCTTTGCAGATTTTTAATCCCAGTCTGATTTGTATCCAAGTCTGATTTAGGGCCCTTTTGTCTATTGTTAGCTGATATGTGGATCTAAGAGTTACAAGTGAATGTTAAAATAAAGGAAAGGAAAACATGCACCCCCAGAGCACCCTCAGGAGATTCCAGAATCAGCATTCAGGGTCATTTCTGCTGTTTCTTTCCACCTGCAGGGAAAATTGAGTTAGCTGCATTTATTAAATGGAAAGAACTTCATTACCAACAACAATAGCTAGAATATATTACATGCATTACTAGCATACAACTAATAATTAATGGGACTTTATAGGTTCTCACTGAGTTCTATAGAATTCCCATTTATGAGTATCTTTTTTCCTCTTTATCCTCAGTTTGCCAATCTAATGGTAGTAAGTACGAATGTTATGTGAAGATAAACTCTTGACCTTGGACTCTATTGCAGGAAATCTACAAAGATGCAAATACCCAAGTTCACACATTAAGAAAAATGGTCAAAGAAAAAGAAGAAGCAATTCAAAGACAGTCTACCCTGGAAAAAAAGATTCATGAACTGGAGAAACAAGGGACCATTAAAATTCAGAAGAAAGGGGATGGGGATATCGCCATACTGCCAGTTGTGGCTTCTGGCACAATGTCCACGGGGTCAGAAGTGGTAGCAGGTAACTCTGTGGGACCCACATCGGGGGCCGCTTCCTCGGGACCCCTGCCCCCTCCTCCACCACCACTGCTTCCCTCTTCAGACACAGCTGAAACAGGTAAGAAACCTTGGCAGGAGGACTAAGGTGGTATTGGAATATTTGTGTTTCTTCTTTTGCCAATTGTCCACTTCTGTCCTTTGTCCATCTTTGTTGGCACATTCTTTTAGAATTGATTTTCTCAAGTAGTTCTTAACTGTTTACATTTTGAGATTAAAATTATAAATCCTCATTTCACATATGTTGAAATATTTTTCCCATTTGTCAATGAGGACATTTTATGGTTTTGGAAAACAGTCCTTTGTCCTTTTAAGTGTGTTGTTTTCAGATGACTTTATATGCACATGGCTTAATTGCAGGAATGTCATTCCCCTATTTTCAATGTCCAACTGTTTCTTTTGTCTTTGCTAGTGCAAAATGGTCCAGTAACGCCACCTATGCCGCCACCGCCGCCGCCACCCCCTCCTCCCCCTCCTCCTCCCCCACCGCCCCCTCCTCCTCCTCCTCTCCCAGGCCCTGTAGCTGAGACTGTGCCAGCTCCTCCCTTAGCACCTCCCCTTCCCTCTGCACCCCCACTGCCCGGAACATCTTCACCCACAGTGGTTTTCAACTCAGGATTAGCAGGTAAGAGCACAGAATTCAAACCCAGGTACTCATATCAGAAATGCTGTCTTAGAGAGTTGAAGCTGTTCTTTCAAAGTCCAAGTCTCTTGCAATGACATGTATCTCTTCCTAGCATAAGAAATCCCTGCTGATGTAGCCAGCAAAGGGAACGTCATCATGCATGGGAGGCATTTTGCTCTGAGTAGTATTTTTCATAACCACATCCCCGAAATGGGGGGTTCTGATCACCCACACCATTTTCCTGCCTTCCACTGATCCCATCTGGAGAATCGAAGAGAGACAAACTATCTGCTTGAGGATCAGTGCATTTTTGTGGGTTCAGCAGATACTTTCTGGACACAGCTAGTAAACAGCTCAATATTAGGCACAGACATTGAGTGCTTCTGGCTCTTTTTTTAAAAAAGGTATTTATGATGTCATCTGTAAAAGAAAAACATGCTTTTATGTATAATTGCCCGATATAGGCTTCCAGGCATGTCTTCTGAGCATTTGAGAACATCAGAGTTTGCTAGAGTGGATTTAAACTTCCAGGAAGTGCTGCCAACAGCCATATTATCATGCCTCAAAATGCTTCCAAATAATTCATGTCCTCTTGCTAACCAGGAGATAGAAAACAGCATCCTCACCTCAGCAGAAATAAAATGGGAGGTAAGGGGTCAGAGCAGGAGAAGGAGAGTCACTCTGATGCCTTGACATCTAAGTTCTTTGTTTTGACTCACGGAAACAAAGATGATACTGCAAGCCATTTTCCCAGTCCTGAAGTGTTTCCCTGGCATTTGGAATCGCTCTACGCTTTGCCATCCCTATGACAGACATGTGGTAATTCTGCCTCCTTTTTAGTTGAGCCTGTTCATGAGGTCTTTTATTTCCAGTGAAGAACTACCACTCTCATAGCCTCTATTTTCAAGGCTGTGATAGTTTTCAGAACCTTTTGCCCAAAGTCTAAAAGACAGTCTTAGCTGTAAAGATTTCCCGATCTCTATCCCTTCCAGGCTCCCATCTGTGGCTCTGCCAGCCAGTAATTGGGGCTCATTCATTCCAGTGACTGGAGCCCTTTTGGATGCCCCAAAGTCACCTGGAATAAATTCTTTCCACATCAAATCCATGGTTTTACTTCCACCCCGACTTCTATATAAAACTGTTAGGGAAACAACCAAGATTCCAGTTCATAGTAAGGTTCACAGTAAATCGGTGACTTATTTCTATCCTTCAAGATCTTCCCCATCTACCACTTTCTTCTAGAACTTTTATTACTTCTGAAGGAGAAAAGTTGGAGGAGAGTCATCGTGGAACTGATGGACTATGGAATGTTAACAAAGAGGCAAATGAGAAACCTCATACCAAGCCCCAGGAATGTGTTCCATCACCAGGCTGTTGTCAGTGACTGGGTGTGGAAAGCTATAATTGTCCCCTGCGCCTGACCCCTCTGATTAGACACTCTTGGTAGCCCCCAAGGAGCACTTGCTGTGAGATGTGTCTGCCATGGTGTCTCACTCAGGGCTGCTTCCTTTGTCTCTGACAAACACTAATGTGTGATTTCTCACCCACTTCCATGCACCTGAGCGCTAACATAGAACTCAGAACCGCCTTGGCCAAGTGAGAGCCCAGAGGTTGAGATGTGTCTAAAGCTTCCTTCCAAGGGGCCATGTCCTGTGTGATTGATCTATTTATTTTTTTTGCTTGGGCTCTTCCCACTACTTGATTTTAAAAATATGTTGGCTCTGTCATTTGCCTCAGTCTTTTAAGGCGTAGATGGCTGTGCTCGGCTGATAACCAACTGCTTTTAGGGTTTGTACAATTGGAAGTGGTCCCTGTTGTGGCTTATGCAATTTAGAGGACTGTCGATAGAAATGGCAAGACTCTTTTTAAGTGTCCACTAAACGGGATACTAAGCGGGATGTCATTACAAGAGCCCTATGAGTCTTTGATAGCTTGAAATCAGGCAATTTCTGCAAGGCCTTTAATCCCTCTTTAATACTCATCCTTATTTAGACTGTTAATACTTAGTGATTGAAGCCCTTTTGGTGAGATGTTTTGCTAGTGTGCTCGGTAATTCTCTCTCTCGCTCTGGAACCAAGAGCCAGGCAGAATAAGGATGCCCCAGTAGAACCAAGAGACGGAGCTGAGCTCATGTTCTCAGGCCTCCTGTGAAGTCAGAAACCTGTGACATCACTTGGCCTCTGGATCCACAGGCAATGGGGGGTGGGGAGGGGTGGGGTCTTTCCTCTTCAATGGGCAGGCGTGTTCTTGGTGGTCAAGACAGAAGACCAAGAGGAGGGCCCCATAGTTTATCTAGTTGAGAGTTTTCTTTGTATTTTATAGAGAAAATAGTAGTAGTGTGAAATATGCATTTGAAAAATAAGGCTTACTTCCTTAAGTCTGTGATAGAACAGTCTGGCTCCCTTTCCCTGGGTCGGTCACCTGAGACAGACTGCTGAGCTGGTGGAACCTTTGCTGTCTCTTTGGGAGGATGTGCTTGGATCTTCACAATGTGAATTTGGACTTCTGTTGATTGTTTTTCATGTAAAAATTATTCCGATCCTATGGAAGCCTAGCACCGTTCAGTATTGCTGTTTGGTACTGCTACGATGAAATATTTTTTTTCTTCCCTCTTCTAAAGAGGATAATTTTTAAAACAAAATAGTTGAGTCTTGGAGGCAGGCCTGAATGGAAATGAATTTTTGGCTCTGTGCTGCCTTGTGAAACGTGTCCAAGAAGCATGAAATTCTATGCTGAGTGCGTGAACTGCTGAGCCACTTGACTCTAACCATATCTAATGTTTTTGTATTTTCTCTGTTCTTTCTGCTTCCACAAAAGATGGGCCAATCAAGCTTTTCTGTAGGTTGCTCCTCACTAAGTGTGTTGAGTATTTGCCATGTGTTCCTGTTGGTCACACTGTGCCTTGACATCTTTCCACTCCATTTTGCTTTGATCCATTGCATTTTGACTTTGTGTCTGCGGGAATTCTTGGTGGTGGCTGATGATTATTCCAGGTTTGCCCACACATTCTAGTTGAACCTACACAAGAGATTATCGTCCTTGAAGCAGACATCCTGGATTCACATACCCTGTTCCACTCCCTCTGAGAAAAGGGTTTTTTTTTTTTTTTGCTTTTAATTTTTAGAGTTGCATCTGAGGCTTCAACTCTAAAAGGATTTATTTTAGATCTCCTCTAGGGAAACAAGAACCAAAAAAAGGTGCCAGGTGCCCCTTTTCCATTCCCTCCCTCCCTCCCTCCCTCATGCTGGTCTCTGGCCCTCTCCAGGGAGCACTCACCCACCTTTAGCCTCAACCATGCGGACGTAGTGTGTCCAGTGGTCACCTGTGTGCCCTCCTCCTCTTCCCCAGTCCCACCCTGATTAAAGTCAGAAAAACCTTTCCAAGGAGGAGAACTTTCTTGCCTGTGTTCTGATCTCAGGCTTATTCCTGACCTTGCTAAATAGTCAGAAGGGTGGCTGCAAATGGCCTAACTTCTAGCGAGCATTGTGAGCCTACCATGTCTATGGGAAGGAAGGTAGGAAACCATGGGCACCAACCTGTCACCTCAGGTTATGAAAAGACTCCTTGGCAGCCCCTCCCCTGCTCCCCTGACCCCCAACATTACCAGAGTGCCACAGGCAATGCTAGAGCAAGTGCTAGAGGAAGGTCTGTTCCTCTGTTCCATTGAGAACATTCGTTTTCCTGCGCAGCATAGACAAAATGCTCTATGGCGAGGAATCTGATACTGTGGGGCAGTGGGGACAAAGGTGTCACGTTTGGTGGTGGAGAGGCCTGGTTTGGCTAAAGCTGTGTCTGTGTTTCTGCATGCTTTTGTGTGGATTTATCAGATGACATTCCTGCTGTTTAAATGGCCTTTGTAACTCTGGAGGAATGAGGGGTACCGTCTGTCTCAGTTAACGGCAACTGAGGCAGACCAGCAGCTAGCTACGAGCTTAGTCGCGTGTTGCCTTTATATTGTTCTGCACTGAAGCGCTGAAGTTCTCCTCCCAAGTAGTGTGGTGGCCTACCCAGGACGGACCGATGAAGGTGAATGTATATGGCTAAGTGGTTCGGGAAGACTTCTTTATGATACGTAATGGTCAAATATAATTTTAAATAGATTACTTACATATTATGTAATATATATATTACCTATATATATTTTAGCTTATTCCCTCACAGTGAGAGGAGTTGGCACTCCCCGTGGTCCTTAAAGATAGGTCCCATTCTATTAAGAGGTTTTCAGTATTTTTAATAAATATGTCGATACCTTCTAGTCAAACAGCTGATTCCTGGGAAGAACTTGCTTTTCAAAAAGAAGGGGAAGGGATTGTGGCCATTTCTGAGGAGCAATACAATTTCTAGATTTTTCTTTTCTTTTTTTTTTTGAGATAGAGTTTTGTTGTCGTGGGCTGGAGTGCAATGTTGTGATCTCGGCTCACTGCAACCTCCAACTCCCAGGTTCAAGCCATTCTCCTGTATCAGCCTCCCGAGTAGCTGGGCATACAGGTGCACACCACCACGCCCAGCTAATGTCTGTATTTTTAGTAGAGATAGTGTTTCACCATGTTGGCCAGGCTGGTCTCGAATTCCTGACCTCAGGTCATCCACCCACCTCTGCCCCCCAAAGTGTTAGGATTACAGGCATGAGCCACTGTGCCCAGTGATTTCTTTTTTTCTTTTCTTTTTTTTTGAGACGGAGTTTCGCTCTTGTTGCCCAGGCTGGAGTGCAATGGCGCGATCTCGGCTCACCGCAACCTCCACCTCCT
>PVKV010013102.1:0-62790 GCA_004027835.1 Alouatta palliata | reverse complement strand
GAGCCCACAGGGTACTTTACGGCTGCTGCAGCTGAGGATACAGGACTGAGCCCACAGGGTACTTTACAGCCGCTGCAGCTGAGGATACAGGACTGAGCCCACAGGGTACTTTACGGCCGCTGCAGCTGAGGATATAGGACTGAGCCCACAGGGTACTTTACGGCTGCTGCAGCTGAGGATACAGGACTGAGCCCACAGGGTACTTTACAGCCGCTGCAGCTGAGGATACAGGACTGAGCCCACAGGGTACTTTACAGCCACTGCAGCTGAAGATACAGGACTGAGCTGTTCTTGTTTGTCCTGAAGTCATCCAGGTCTTGAAGCGGTCTGACGGTGTATCAACAAAACTACCTTCTCTTCCACTATGTGTTATTTAGGAGGGTCTGTAATTCCCACAACCTCATTACTTAAAGATTTCTAGAACACCGGTGCTGGAGGGGGCTTTTTCTAAAGCCCATCTGGTACTGATGAAGCAGCTGAGATCTAGAGAAATGACGAGTCTTGCTAGAGTCATAAACCCAGTCTGCCACAGAGTTTTAACCAAAATTTCATCCCTATTCTACTCTGAATGAGGCAACATCTCTATGTGATTCTGAGACTTACAGGCAGAGAATGGTGCTTTTAGTACCAGCCCAGACAATGGTCATAGCGTGGGCCACAACACTGACAGCCAGGTAGGGGCCACATGTGATGTACGAGAGGTCAAGGTCTTGCACAGAAGGGTGGCCTCTCATCCAACAGTCCGCCCTACGCTAAACCAGAAGCATCATCTACAATGCGCCTGGTCAACTGCCAAACGCTTTTGACTTGAACTGTCTGTGGTAGATGACTTTATCAGACACCATTTTTCTTTAAATGCTATGGTCTTGGTTTGTCTGTCGACATCCCCTTCTGATTCTCCTCCTAGCATTCTCATAACGCCTTCTAGTTTTTTTGCAACATCTGTTCATCCTGGTCTCTGTTTATCCAGTCTACACTGCGTACCAACTATGTTCTAGTTAGTCCCTGTGGATTCTGTCCAAGGCTGTCTGTTCCTGGATACATTCGTATTAAAAACGAACAAACTATTACAAATGACTGGGAGCCATCCCCATCTCTGCCTTGACATTTCAGTGAAGAATCAGCCCTTTAGATTCTGTCATTTACTAAATTTTCCAACTATCAGGTTAGTGCAAAAGTAATCTCGGTTTCTGCCATTAAAAGTAATTTTAATGTAATTAAATTTTAATTACTTTTAATGGCAAAAAAAAGTAATTGCCATTACTTTTAATGGCAAAAACCATGATCTTTTACATAGATATCTCAGATAACAACTTAGATGTCTTCTTACTCAACCAGTCCAAAACTGAACTTCCCTCCCCATTTCCAGATCCAGGAGCATTTTTCTTTTCTTTTCTTTCTTTTTATTTATTTATTTATTTTTTTGAGACAGAGTCTCGCTCCGTCGCCAGGGCCAGGCTGCAGTGCAGTGGCACGATCTTGGCTCACTGCAACCTCTGCCTTCCAGGTTCAAGCAATTCTCCTGCCTCAGCCTCCCGAGTAGCTGGGGCTACAGGTGTGTAGTCCATGCCCAGCTAATTTTTGTATTTTTAGTAGAGACGGGGTTTCACCATGTTGGCCAGGATGGTCTTGATCTCTAGACCTCGGCCTCCCAAAGTGCTGGGATTATAGGCGTGAGCCAGTGCGCACAGCCCAAGAGCATTTTTCTTATCCTGGTCAATGTTTCTACCACCCACCAAGTCACCCAAGCCAGGAACCTAAGAACTGTCCTAAATTCCTTCTTCCTGTTCCCCACTCACAGCAGTCACAAAGTCCTGTTGATCATTTCCTCCCCTACACTGCAGAAGTCATCCTCCTATAACTCCTGCAAGTAGCCTTCTGCTTTCAATTTTCTTATCCATCCTCTCCCCAGTTATTTACAGATTCTCCCACCCCCATTACTATATAATATGTAGGATGCAGGTAAATATATAAAGAAGAATACTGGCCAGGCATGGTGGTTCATGCCTGTAATCCTAGCACTTTGGGAGGCCGAAGTGGGCGGATCACCTGAGGGTGAGACCAGCCTGGCCAACATGGTAGCTTGGGAGGCTGAAGCAGGAGAATCACTTGAACCCAGGAGGCAGAGGCTGCAGTGAGCTGAGATCACACCACTGCACTCCAGCCTGGGCGACAGAGTGAGACTCTGTCTTAAAAAAAAAAAGGAAAGGGAATACTACTGCTATGTAGGTACTCATCGCCACGCCCAAGAAATACAAACAATTCTTCTGAGTTTGGTGTTTGGTACTACCACGCGTCTGTATAACTTTACTACATATTTATGTACGTATCACATGGACTTGGTTTGTGTAAAATCATACTGATGCATTCTTCTACAACTTGCTTTTTTTGTTCATCAAAGTTTGTGAGAGCTGACACATGTAGCTCTATTTCCTCCACTTTCATTGTGATACAGTATTACATCATGTTTACACTGTGATACAGTACTATACGATAACATACAATTTTCTGTCTGTCCTCCCAGCAATTGACACTCGGTTCTTCCAGGTTACTGCTGTCACAAATATTGCTGGAGAATCACTTTTCTAACATGCAGATCTGAGAGGCCTCTCCTCTACCTAAAACTGTCCGTGGCTACCGTATGTAAAGCCACGCTCTTCCTCCAGATCTGTGGAGTTCCATGCGGGGACTGGGGAAGGCTCAACTAAATCCCATTTCCTTTATGTTCAACACTGTCCTGACTATGATTTCAAGGGCTGTAAATTATTTTACATCTATTCATGTCACTAAACTTCAGCTTAACAAAAACCCTGAAGTTATATTCTTGAGAAGAATCATCTTAATTCCATGATGTCATGGTAGAAAACCTAAAATATATCAAAATCACATGCAAAGGAAAATCTTACCATCCATATTCGAATCCCATCTGCCAAGGAATAAACCTGTGCAAACTCTTCACTCAGGGCTATTCTGCCTCCACTGTTGACTGGGGAAAGAAGCAGAAATGAAGATGACATTCAGGTAACACAATTCACTACGGCAACATTAACACTAAAAACCTTCTACATCTGCTGAAGTATAGAAAAACTCCTCCTGACACTCACACACTGGGAGTGCTAAGAGAGGCTTAGGGAAAAAATAATCAGCTAAGCCACAAATACCTGGATGGCTTCTTGTGTTATTTCAAACTAATGTTTTTCAAACCAGTAACTTCTAAGATAGAAATTATTTTAAAACTGAATAAAACATTAAAAGTAAAATGTAAAAAAATACTAAAAGTAAAAATTTAAAAATATTAACAGTGAGTAAAAAAGTTAATTATTGATATAGAAGAAAGTTCATGGTATATTAAGTAAAAAAGCAGTTTATGAAACAGTACAAACAAAATAATCTTGTTTAAAGAGAGTATATATATTTAAAACATGGAGCTCAGTGCAGCAGCAGCTCATGCTTATAAACCCAGCAATGCTTATTTTTATTATTCTTATTTAAAAAAAAATTTTTAAGAGAGTCTTGCTCTATCACCCAGGCTGGAGTACAGTGGCGCCATCATAGCTTACTGGAGCCTCAAACTCCAATCCCAGTGCTTTGGGAGACTGAGGCAGGTGGATTGCTTGAGGCCAGGAGTTCAAGACCAGCCTGGGCAACACAGCAAGACTCTGCCTCTACAAAAATAAAAAACTGTCCAGGTATGCTAGCATGTACCTGTAGTCCTAGCTACTAGGGAAGATGAGGTAAGAGGATCACTTGAGACCAGGAATTCAAGGTTACAGGGAGCTACAATTGTGCCCCTGCACTCTAGCCTAGGCAACAGAGCAAGACCCTGTCTCTAAAAACAAACGAGCAAATAAAAATGTATGGATATATATGAATATACCTAGATAAAGTGCAGGTACATAGAAAAATGTTCATAAAGGTTCTAAGTGGTGAGACTGTAGTTGACAAATTATTTTAAGCTTTGCCATACTTGTTTCTATATAAATAGGTATTTTTTATAATTAGAAAAATAACAAGAAAAATTTTTTAAAGAAAGATCTATGAGGCTTGCTCCTTATCTTCATTTAAACCCAAAAGATAATATACAAGAACAGTGTGAAGCTCTCTTCTGCATCTATGTTACAATGCAGTACTTCCTGAAGCCCTAAAATACACTAGGGTCTATATCAGACACTGGGAATGCTGTGCTGAGAAAAACAAAGTTCCTGCCCTCATGAAGCTTATATTTAAGTTGAAAAACTCCTCCCTGACCTTTCTAACACAGAAGAGTGACTGATTTTTAGACAAAGATGAGCAAATTTGCTAGACAAAGACCATTCTCAAAGTAGTTCGGTCTTAAAGAACTCAGAAATAGTGCTTAGACATACAATATCTGTATCAATATCATAAAAGCAGAGACAGAAAGAACTAAGACAAGCCTTGCCTCCTTCAAACCAGCCATGGCAGGCATTCTAGAAACAACTTGCGTACAGCAAGACATTTCTAGTTCCCACAGCTGACTGTGTGTTTTCTCCTCTGCAAACAGGTATGTGATATCTGAACACCGCCTGAACTTTCCCACAGCAGGATGCCTTCCATTTCTCAGCTTTGAACCCACAGGCTTTTATCTCTCTACTAAAAATTCCCTCAAGTAAAAAGATTATCCAGCTTTCTTACTATAATTTGATTACAAAAATACATATTGACTTCTCCCTGCTCTAAATCACACAGGTTACATCACTCCCTCCATTCCTTAGCAGAGATAAACTTCCATATGACATTTGTTTCCATAAATCACTCATGTCTCAATGCAGTTTTATTTGAGCAGCTTTTTAAAGGAGATATTAAGATCTGGGGATGTACTCAAGATGTTTTAACAATTAGAAAATAAATTCTGCAGCATGAAATCCAAAGGACTGAACAATAAAGGTGGTAGGAATAAAAATATCAAAAATAACAAAATGAGGCCAGGCGCTGTGGCTCACGCCTGTAATCCCAGCACTTTGGGAGGCCAAGGTGGGTGGATCATCTGAGGTCAAGAGTTCAAGACCAGCCTGGCCAACGTGGCGAAACCCTGTCTGTACTAACAATACAAAAATTAGCTGGGTATGGTGGCACATGCCTATAATCCCAGCTATTCGGGAGGCTGAGGCAGAACTGCTTGAACCCGGGAGACGGAGGTTGTGGTGAGCTGAAATCGCGCCACTGCCCTCCAGACTGGGCGACAGAGTGAGACTCCATCTCAAAATAAAATAAAATAAAATAAAATAAAATAAAATAAAATAAAATAAAATAAAATAAAATAAAATAAAACAAAATAAGCAGTAGTCAATTACCCACTCTAATGGAAGGAAGTTTTGGTTTTGCTTATTTCACCTGCACTGTGTAAAGAACACATACCCTGCCAGGTGCTTAGGAAAACCCATACCTCATCTCTAGGTAGGGTTTGAAACACTTTTCCCCTGAATACGAATGGGTCCTTGTGGGTCCTGCCGGGCGGCAGGCTACATATAGGGTAAATACAGAGATGGCATCCCTCGGAGACATAAGGAAAAGAGGTGGGGAGGAGAAGGCTATCAGCAAAGGAAGACTCTCAGGGTGAGGCCACCAAGACGCTACAAGCCAGTTGAAGGTCACAGTTAAAATCTAGTTTCCTCCTTGGTTATTACTACATTTAAGAACTTAAACATCTGCGGTTTTAACCGGAATTTCTTAGAATGTTTGAGCAAATCAACCTTAAACCAAGTTTACAGATAAAGAAACTGAGGTGCAGAAAGGTTATCTGGTTAACCTGAAGCTCCACAACTTCTGAGTTTTTTGCACTGGGACCATGACCCAAGTTACGGTTTCTTTCCATTAAATTTCTTAGCAGTTTTCTGTGAGAATTCTGGATAAAGACAAATTACCTGCTAATGCTGCAACTCAAGGTTAGGTGCCACACATTACGATCTGCTAACCATAAAGTGGCCAAGAATCTAACAGGCAAAGTAGGGCTAACAAGATGATGTTTACAGTTATAGAAATGTGTTCCTATTTTAAAATATTTAAAAATGTTCACTTAAGATAGGCTTTCTTAAAACTTAGCAATTAGCCTTCAGATCAAAAATATTCCCTGTAATAAAGTTACCATATTTTTGCAGCTTCTCATATAAATCTGGAGTGCGATACACCAGAGCAGCAAAGGTGGCGTTCACAGCTTGATCAATAGTGGAACCAGCAACTATATCTGTCTTTGGGGCCTGTTTTCTACATGCCTGTATAAATCCTTTGAAAAGTTCTGAATATGGCCCACAGAAGTTCTGAGCAGGCTCTGACTGGGCAAATTCAAGAAGAAAATGGCGGCAGGGGTCATCAGGAATGTTCTTAACCTGGAAACAGAAAATAAGCCCATCACATTTAACACATTCATTCAAAAAATAAAATTGTTTGAGCAAACTACTAGGCCCAAGCAGAAGTACAAAACAACATTCTCTGGAAGTTTACATCTATTTTAGGAAGATCAGACAGAGAGTTAAGTTAAAAAAAAAAAAAAAAAGGATAAACATAAATAAAACATTAAAAGCAATAAAAGTAGCATTCCCATAAAGCAAAAGATTACCAAGTGCCAAATGCCTAGAAGGGATACCTAATGCTGAGAGTTCAAAGGAGAGAGATCCTGGCAGGTTAAAGTAGTTAAGAAAAGCCTCCTGGAGGATATGGGCTTTGGACTGGACCCTGAAGGATTGGCAGATTCAGCCCTGAGGAACATAACCGTTAGCAGAGATTACGAGTCAGTGGGGAGACTGACCTGGCCTGAAGTCTCAGCTGGGGAGTGATGGGAACTAGAGTCAGATAGGTAAGGTGAAAGGAGACTGCAGAGAGCCTTGACTGTCACATTGAGGAGTTAGACTTCACCCTGTGGGCAATGGGGAGTCATTAATGGTGCCTGGCAGTGGAATGACAAGATAAAGCACTGATTATCAAAAAAACTTGGTAGGTACCAATGTCATAAGGCAGGTGCGAACGAGGGCCTGGATGAAGACGCAGACAGAGCAAAGGACAGAGATGAACAGCATGAGGAAAATCCACAGGGCCTGCAAGCTGATTGGACGGAATGGAGAGACAGGTGAGGACAGGCGATGCTAGGGAGCAGTGGCTTCAGGCCTGGGGAGACAATGACAATCACAGTCACCAGTCTTTGGTTTTACACGTCTGAGTGAAGGGGAGTCGGGACACTTAAATGGAAATGCCTCACAGGAAGATGGAAACAGGTACTGGGAGCAGGGAGAAGAACCAGACCTGGATACTGATATTAGGAGTTAGTGCCGCAATGTGACAGGAGAAGACAGCAGAGAGGACGAAGTCTTGGTGGGCTGTGGGAAGGGAGGAAAGCCTGAATAAAGCCTACCCTTTAGGGAAGGAGGAATACAAGTCAGTGAAGGAGGAAGGTGGGCAGTGAGACGTGAGAGAAGACACTGGACTAATATAGATCCAAAGAAGAGGGTCTGAAGGAGCCAAGTCTAACAGAGGCAAGGAGAACAGGAGCTGGGCAGGAGCCACTGGATTTGGCACTTAACTACTGAATAACGTGGGGCAGGGCAGGGAGGGGAAGGAAGGAAAGAAGAACAGAGAAATAGAGGGAAGGAGGCGTGAAAAATAGAGACAGGGCAAACTTTGTAGTTTTAAAATATTATACACCTAGATCTGAGCTGTGATTCTCTGCTGAACAAAAGGCATAGCACGAATCATTTTTCTAAAGCTGGACTCAGCAGGCACTAGAAGTACATTCCATTGTTTGTCTGATATCTCCATCAACAAAGATTTACTGAGCACCTCTTCCATGTCACCCAAGTCATGCAGTCAGTGTTTCTGAACACCTGTTGTGCACTGGCCCCTGTGGGACACAGTGGAATTGACAAATTAACAAGGTACAGTTTCGGCCTCAAGGAGCTAACTGCTTCATGGGGATAGGAAGATAGAATCACAGGTGTTTACAACTTAAAGTAATAAATACTTATAGGCAGTTTCCACTCGAAATAGAAAGAGAATAGAAGAGTAAATACCTCTTTACTATCCTGGCGTGGGTGAGTGGGCCAGCTTGCTTCTAATTCCAACTCTGGACAAATCTGATGCCGGAAGACAGGTTTCCACAGGGGGGAGTTTAGGACTAATGCCATTTTTGCCTGAGGTATTGCCATGTTACTTCCCAACTCTAGAAAGAGATGACGTATGAGAGTTCTATTTTTGCCTTAATACATCGAGAATCTTTGAAATGACAAAGAAAAGGTTTAAAAAATGGGTATTATTAAAACGTAGAGAAAATTCACTGACATACCAGAATGTAATTGTGATACTTTGTAAACACATATTACAGATTGAGCTAAACCAGCACGTCCTGAAATACTGCTGTTCTGTGGAACAACTTCAGTTACAAGGTACCTTTGAAATGACTAATCTGTTTATAGTAAGCTGAAAACAGAATATGAACCACCTCTTGACATATAACACGAGGCCATTCAGGAACATTTAATTATGGAAAAACATTCACAATTTGTAAACTTAATTCTGTAGCAAATAATAAATATCCGGCATTGATGTGTTTAAAATAGGCACAGAGAAAAGAACAGGTGGAAATAAAAATGCTAATAGTTATTTATTTCTTTCTTGGAGAAATATGAAAAGAAAAAAGTTAGTTACTTCTGAGCATTAAGGATGATTCTATTTTCCTTTGTTTCTTTCTATTATGCAATTTTTCTATGATATTTTACTTCTAAAATTGGAAAAACTCAAGAAATGATTAAGAAATAAAATACAGTAGAAAGTTCTATTCTACAATTCTCATTCCTTGGAATAATTAAATAAATAAGTAAATTGAACAAATTTTTTCCTTTTTCCTTTTTTTCAAGAGCTAGAGTCTCTGTTACCCAGACTAGAGTACAGCAGTGTGATCACAGCTCACTGCAGCCTCCAACTCCTGGGCTCAAGTGATCCTCCTGCCTCAGCCTCCCAAGTAGCTGAGACAAAAGGCATGTGCCACCACATCTGGCTAATTTTTAAATTCTTTTTGTAAAGATAGGGGTCTCATTATGCTGCCCAGGCTGGTTTTGAACATCTGGGATTAAGAAATCCTCCCACCTTGGCCTCCTAAAGTGCTGGGATTCCCAGCATGAGCCACCTCACTCAGCCCTGAACAAATGACTTTAAAACAAAATCCATATTCACATATCTACATATATTTACATAAATATTCACATATTTAAAGGACATGCAATTAACTTATTCTATATTCTTGCCTTCTGGATGAACTATACCTATACCTACTTACAAAAAAAGGAAGATAATGTTGCCAAAAAAAGCTGCTATCCTCCATAGACAGAGAACCCATGACATCCTTTGTGCTATGTTCCAAAGCCTAAGGCAAAAAGCTTCATGACAATGGTGTCGAGCGGATGCTTGTTCTTCTGGTTTAAGGGAAACTGAAATGTTATTGATCCCCTGCCATTAAGTGGAGACGACCTACAAGAGAGTAAGCACGCACCTTGCGCTTCACGTGGGTGTGAGAAGGGAAGGAACGGGGCTGTGGACTTACGACGTGCAGACTTGAGTGCCATGCACTGGGAAGCTAGGCGTCCCATCAGCCGGGAGACGAGGAGTTGTAAATCCAGCCCCCAAGACACGGCAACATCGGGCAGGCCATAGGCAGTGACGGTGAATTTGTAGCCCCATTCGTTGTGACTGCTGTCAGAGTGAAAGAGGAACTGCAACCGAGGACCGGCCTTGAAGGTCACTTTCTAGAGACAGACAGAAATCATGTGGTCAAACAGATTAGAGTAGTATTTCTGAAATAAACATGCTGTTCATGACTAGAAACATGTAAGTTTAAAATTGATCTCTAGTCCCACATGTCCAAAATTACTAATGGAGGAATGTACGGAGGGGTGACGAAAACAGCAAATTCACAACTGGACCCCATGAAGAAGGAGAGCTGGCAGAACCCTGCTGCTCAGCTTTCGACACCTTGCGTGACGGTCTGTCCGCTACCTGCCCGGCCAGTGGTCACATGTCCATGCCTCTGCTCCCGCCACCACCACTAACCATAGAGAGAAGGTCAACAGTCTGAGGCAGCACTGACCTCCAGCCCAAAAGCTCAAGCAGATCCAGCTGGGAGGCAGACTCTCGGCTGTCACCACATGGTCTGGGCTATCCCGCTAGACCCACCAGCCCTTCCTGCTAAGGATGAAAGCTCTCACTTACTCTAGACACTGTCTGCTGCAACTACTCCACTCTGCCACTGCAGTGCCGAACAAAGCGGCTATAAACAAGACACAGGCAGGGCTGTGTCCCAAACAATTCACACAAAACAGGTGACAGACTGACATAAACCCTTCCTTTCCCGGAAGTGTCACAGAAATGCCTCCCTTCAAAGACCACACCTCTACCGCCCCCTGGAGGCTGACAAAAGGAAAAGCACCGGGGCAGAAGCAGGCTCCTCTTTCCGGGAATCTGACTCACCTTGGGCCATTTATCAGTGCCGACTTTTGTGTCGTAGCGTGTTTTCCGACCTCTAGCGTCGGTAAATTCCAGATAATCATACCTGCGAGAGCATAATTTCTATCACCTTCCTTCTCATCTTTTTGACCTATTATTGCTTGGGGGAGAAAGAACATGTAGGTCTTACCTTTTTTCAGTTTCACACCTCTCATCAAATTCCACCTCAAAATAGGTTGCTCCTGGGCTAACAAAGACAGATACTTCATGGCAATTATTTTCATAGTTGTGGGCAGACTCCTTAGTCCACGTATGTAACACCACAGGCTGCTCCTGTTGCCAGGTCTCAACATCCAGCTATGCAAACAGATGAGCAGGGGGAAAAAACGTTCTCATCACTCTACACGCAGCCACACACAGCAGACTGTTTCTCTATCAGTGCTCCAGGCAGATGGGCTTTGCCAGCCCTGCACAAACCATCACGCAGGCTCAAAGACATAACTGACATGCCCATCTTCACCGAGAGAGCCACACACATCCATCATTCAGCAGAGCAGACGTGTTTTTACTAGACTACCTTTATGACAGAACTACTTCTTACAAATCATTACCAGTGTGAATTTCCAGTGGAAAAAGCACTGAATTAGGAGTTTGAAGACCTCACATTCCTACTTGGGACACTGGCAAATCTGGACCCAATCTCCCTTCCTCCCCTACCCTTTTTATGGTGGGGGTGGTCTTTGGTTTTTTATCTATTAAATATCAATATCTTTTCTACTATCACAGAGTTATTGTGAAACTCATACAAGACAGTGATTAAACATTATATATGCAAAATTAAGTAAAGAAGACATTTATTCAAAAGACAAAACCTTCTAATTTGCCTTTCAACATACGTTTTCTCTTTTAGACTGCAATTTGGTCATTCACTTACATGGTGTTTATATAGCTTCATAAACTACAAAATGATGAGATTCGTCTCTACAGCTTTTTCTCTGTGTCTCCTTTCTAACGCTGGCCATGCCAAACCAACCTGGACTGGCATTACTCTTGCTGGCAGGACTGCTGGTAAAATACAGGGAGCCTTCTAGAGGCCGCTCAGCTGTGTCTGCCTGCAGTCAGCGGTCAGAGAGAACCCAGGGCGGGCTCAAGTGCCGACTCCAGTTACCTTAGTCAGTCCTCCTTCAGGGTCACCACAGAGCTTCTTCAACAGTCCCGTGAGGCCACTGAATTCCCTTAAGAGCGTGCAGTGTGAGATGTCTAAAGTGCAGAAGTCCAGCAGGAAGATAACCTGACAGAAGATGGACGAAGTACTTAGTGTCCACCTTAGGCTGTGCCTGGGGACGCAGATCCCCAGCCCCCTTCAGGCTCATTAGAAATAGCTGCCACTTTTTCTTACCAGTTGACGAGCTGCCATTGAAAACACGGAATTACATAATCTTTCTACTATGGTTTTTCCACTATATTGCGACAAAAGGGATTCCAAAATCACTCTCATGCTTGCCAGAAACTGTCCCACATCTACCAAAACAAAGAAAATAATTAATATTTTATATAGCAGAAAGGTCACATGCTTAGTTATCACCACGGACAAAGACAAAGAGGACTACAGAGCTGTGGACGACACTTCCGCAGGCCAGGAAGTGTCGTCCCGACGCCTCCCTCTGGGAGGAAGGAGTCGTGCGAAGTTCAGACAAAGACTGCACTGAATGGGATGTTGTGTTTTCGTCTCTTTTGATGAAGTGGAGGGGCACTTCTGGAAGTGAAGTTTCATGGCTGACTAACCCAGCTGTCAGCCTCTCCTTTTCCTTCTGTTTGCAACAGGCCATGCATGAGGTATACCAGTCTAACAGGCCAAGCTCTAGGTGGCAGGACCCAACATAAGTGTTTTCGTCACAGCTGCTGGGACCAAATTTGATGGTACTAATTTGTCAGCACCTGTTGGGTTTCATATAATTTTCTGTGAGTTTACAGAACATGAATCTAATTATTCTCAGTAATTAGCCAAGGTCACAGGAATGCTCATACACCTTAGATTTTTAAAATTCAAGACTTTCATTTTTAGATGACTTGATTAAAACAGGCATAGACTCTCCTGAGGAGTGAGACATGTAAGAGTGCTGTATGATTGCAGGAGCAATGTTTAGGCTGTGAAATGATCTAATTCTGCAATGAAAATACTTAGGCATGAAGAAGAGAACATACTCAGAGTCAAAACCCAAACGCCCATCTGTTTTCATGTTGAAACTCACATTTTTCAATAAGGTCCACAGCTAGATCTTTGGCTCCAGAGTCCGCGCTCTTCAGCTGCAGGTAGCACCAGGATAGCAGGCTGCCTTGGACGGACCAGAACAGGGAGAAGAGCACAGAGCCAGCCTCCCCTGGGGCCCCACTGAGCATTAACAGCTCACACTACAAGGGAGGAGACAAATAGAAAGCGTCCATGACGAGGCCATTCACAGAGCATAGCCAAGGGCATTCTCTAAAGCAGCAGCTGCCACCGGAGAAAACATTCTCTAGTAATGAGGAACAGTCATGAAACAGCTTTCAACCCAGCAGTGACCAAGAAAGATGGTAGTATGAAAACGCCCCTCTTTCTTTCCAGCTTTCTGGAACCTTTACCAATGTTTGTTACTCCACATGGCATCTCCTTTTGCCACCTCAGGAACCTTGCCCCACTGGGTAGCTCTTCGGGCAGCTCTCCTTTCTCTTATATCTTAAAATCTCCTTTCTCTGGCTCCTTCCCTCAAGCCTTCAGTCAAATCTCTCCCACTTTAAAAGAACAATTATTCGTGCCCCTATGGCTTTCTAACCAACATCTTTGTTGACAAAGTTTCTCTGAAGAGTTATCTGGCCTCTAGAGATAAACTCTTGCACATAAGAATCACGAGGTATAAAAAAATTAAAATAAATAAAAAAGAACTACGAGGTATGCTCACGTCAGCCCTGTCATGGGATTAACTGCCCCAAGCTAGACCTCAACTATCCCTCCAAAGTAAGATGGATACATAAATTGTGCAATGTTCATAAAGGGAATATTGTGCACCAGAGAAAACAAACAGCAGCAAGAAACCAACACGGAAGAACCTCAAAAACACGAGTGAAAGAACATCACAGAAGACTGTATGCTGTATGATTCCATTACAGGTAAAAACCAGGCAACGCAGATGTGCTGTGTAGGAATAACCAGAAAGGAGGAGGAAACGGTGGACACAAACTTCAGAATGACGACTCTGTCTGGCAAGGAAGGAAGGGAGTGAGCCACGAAAAGGCGAGTGGATGGAAGGCGACTGGACATCAAAGATACTGGCAATAGCTAGTCCTTAAAAGAGACAGTTGTTTCTTTCAGCTGTCCATCCACACATACTCTTTTGCATGTTTATCTCCTTTGAAAAGTTTCCAGCACCTGGTCTGGTTGCGCTTTTCCTCTTCCTTCCATTCTACTGCTTCTTGTGAAACTACTCTTCAAAGGCATCAGTTACCACCTAGAGGACAAAGCCCCTCCACTTGACTGCTGCCCACTGTCCCTCTTTAAACTCTCTCTCCCCTCAGGTCTGTGTCCCCTGAATTTTTTCCTGCCACTCCTTACTCTCCTGGCTGCCCCTTCTCTGTAGATGTCTCTCAAGATGCCCATGGGTGATGTGATGCCATCTACAGTTACGGCTTCAACTAGAAGGTGCTTGTCACTGACTGCAGAGTCTCCAGCAGTGACTCATGTCCTAGGGGCACAACCAGATCTCATCACCTGCAGCCCTACCAGAATCATGTGCCTGGCATGCTCAGTCTCTCCATCACCATTCTCCTCTTCAGATACCCACTCCTCCCCATCTCATCACCGGCCTTCTGCACATGCCGCTGCCTCCACCTACAACGCCTCCGCCCTCTTCTCTTCTTGGTTAAACCCTATTCATGGTCTTGAACTGAGCTCCCGCATTACCTTCTCCAGAGAGCCTTTCCCCAGCTCCACTCCCCACCCCACCAGACAGGGTCAGGTACGCACTCCCATGTCCCTCGACCCTGGGCTCACTGCTTTGACAGCTGCTTTGTTACAACTGCCTGATCGCGTATTGGCTCCTCAAGACCGTGCTTGGTTGTCACTGTATCCCCTGTGGCACAGCACAGGGCCTAGCGCACATCAGGCATTCAGTGGGTATCTGCTGAATTTAACAGATTCGTGAGAAGAATTTCAGACTAGGTACATTTCTGACCACCTTTAAATTTTTTTTTCCTAATTGAGCCCTAACTCTTTGGTATAACCATCAATGTCTTTTACTGAAAGAGAATTCAAGGAAACACATTAACAGCTGCATCTCTGGGAGGTTCAATGACATCTATAGCTTTTGTACCACAGGTAAGTGAAAGAGAAGAAACGACACATGTCTGATCTCCAAATGGTCTACGATCATGGGAAATGCTCTTGGGCAAATGCTATCTCATTTCTCCACATACATCTTAAAGTAAGTCTGGCCTATCTCACCTGTGGAGAGAGGACAAGACTCTGAGTCGAACAGCCCCGGTTTCAGTCCTGGCTCTACCACCCGCCCACTCCACACATGCGGGCAGAACTGACGCCTGTGAGAACCGGGTGAGAAGGCTGGTTTTCTGCCCGATGGCACTGATGATATAACCACAGAAGACAGACTGGTGAGGAAAGAACTTAGTTCAGGCTTCAGGGACCTGAGAAACAGGCAGAATGCAGACGAGCTCCAGAAGAAACGGAAAGTATGGGAAATGGCAGAAATAAGGACGGAGATTAGAATGAGCCACGGCTAACTGGGCCGAGAACACATACTGATGAGCAGTAGACTGAACTGTTTTTAAAGGAAGACCCAGAGATGGGCAGAAGAGTCTGGAAATAAGCCAGAAAGTGGAAAGTAAGAGAAAATTTATGTGACAGCAAAAAATAGAGCAAAGTTTTTGATCAAAAACAAAGTTGAGGCTTATAAAGTCAGTGTTACCCTGGATCTAAATTAATACTAGGTCTAAACAGCGGTCAGCCTAAGAGCAACCTTGGCAAATGAGAACCCAGGCACCCTACTGAGGTCCCTATCAGTGAACTGGGGGATACCTGCTGATGGCCTATCACCCCAGGCAGCTGGGAATGAATGAAATCATGGCTCTAACAGCAACTCAAAAATAGTAAGGCACCCGCAAAAATGTAAGAAATTTAAAGACACTAAGTTCAGTCAAAAGATACAAGATAAGTTAGCCACAAAATAAGAGAGAAGTTATCTTGAAGTCCACATCATTAGACACTTGAAGGATGTGGTCTGGATTAGTCTACCACAAAATCTCCTCTAACTCTCTGATTCCCACATGTAGTCCAAAGAGGCAGTTCTTGGTCTCCTAGTACAGGGTGCTGTCACTTCAGAATCTCTCAGAGTGCTTAGAAAAATGCGGGTTCTTATGCCCTATTCCTAGGGATTCTGAATCAGTAGCTTATGGTGGGATGCAGAAATCTTAATTTCTGTCAAATATCCCAGGTGACTGATCCATCTGGAGCAGAAACTACATTTAAGAAAGAAAAATCCCTTATATTTCAAAAAAAGGCAAATTAAAAAAAATCAGTAACACAGAAAAAAGATAATACACTTTCAGATTTGATTGTCCACAAAACTGCTAAGAAATCTGAATCTGTTTTTTCTTTCTGAGATGGAGTTTCACTCCTGTTGCCCAGGCTGGAGTGCAATGGAGCGATCTTGGCTTACTGTAACCTCCACCTCTCAGGTTCAAGCGATTCTCTTGCTTTAGCCTCCGGAGTAGCTGGGATTACAGGCATGCGCCACCATGCCTGGCTCATTTTGTATTTTTAGTAGAGACGGAGTTTCTCCATGTTGGTCAGGCTGGTCTTGAACTCCTGAAATCAGGTGATTCACCTGCCTTGGCCTCCCAAAGTGCTGGGATTACAGGGGTGAGGCACCGCGCCCAGCCCTGAATTTCTTCTTCTTTTTTTAAATTTTTTATTTTTAGAGATGGGGGGTCTCACTATGTTGCCCAGGCTGGAGTGCAGTGGCTATTCACAGGCGCGATCCCACTACTGAACAGCACGGGAGTTGTGACCTGCTCTGTTTCCGACCTGGGCCGGTTCACCCCTCCTTAGGCAACCTGGGGTCCCCTGCTCCCGGGAGGTCACCATATTGATGCCGAACTTAGTGCGGACACCCGATCGGCATAGCGCACTACAGCCCAGAACTCCTGGGCTCAAGTGATCCTCCAGCCTCAGCCTCCCGAGTAGGTGGGACTACAGGCACACACCACTGTGCCCCGCTGAATTTCTTCTTTAAAGTCAAAGTAGTTTTCCTGAAAATTCACACCACTAACACATAACTACGTGTTGGGTCCACTGACAATCACTACGAGGGGTACGAGGGGACCTGACAGAAATCCATTCCTCTTTTCCACAGGAAGTGTTACCGTGCACTTCTACGTTTTCATTGTTTGCTGACTACCAAGAATGGTAAGTGTGGCCTCAGTCATTTGCAAGGACTGGCTGGGAAACCTTTTTGATCATTTGTAAGGATCAATAACAAGGTAATTCCAGTACTTTGGGAGGCCAAAGTGGGAGGATTTCTTGATCCTAGGAGTCCAAGACCAGCCTGGGCAACACAGACCCCGTCTCTACAAATAATTTAAAAATTAGCTGGCCATGGTGCCTGTGGTCCCATGTACTTGGGAGACTGAGGTGGGAGGACTGCTTGAGCCTGGGAAGCAGAAGGGGCAGTGAGCTGTGATTGTGCCACTGCACCCCAGCCTGGGTGACAGAGCAAGACCCTGTCTCAGAAAAGAAAAAACAAAAAACCAACAGAAAAAAACACAACAAAGTACATTCATACTGCAGAGGCAAAGAGGGGCACACGAGACTGCCGCATCACGTGCTCCCAAGAGCATGAGGCAGGGAAAACAGAGTGGCAGCCATCAGATACCTCTCGAGCAGCAACAGAGAGGAGCGTGTTCATGACTGCCAGAACTTCACTGATGTTCACGTTGGCCAGGTCGTTCTTCTCAGGTAAAAGCAGAAGGCCGCCTGGATCCTTGTCACTGAAAGGACACAAACTATCACGACACCTGGCTTCAGAAGAAAGATTTCCTACTGTCTTACAAGATTCTAAAAAATGATGCAGAAAGATTTCCGGGTCAGTTCCACCGGACGGGAGGAGTCTGGGTCAGGAATACAGGCTGTGGACCCAGCTGGGACTGTGCCTCTGCCTGTCCACATGTCCTTCCGTTAGCACAGACTCACAAATCCTCCAGTCCTAGAAGAGATCCTGAGGTATAAAGCTGACGAATAAATCACCTTGGCCACCAAAGTGAAATACATCTCATTTCAGGACTGCCAGCTTGAAAGTCCTGGCTAAACCTTCCTGCGTCTTCAGATGTTCTCACAGGACAGCCCCAGACCCTTTCAGCACCCTTGTTAGTGGATTCTGAGCCCTCGAAGTCTGGCCCCCACACCAGGTAGAGTCTGACTTGCAGGCAGCTGCTCAGGATATTAGCTCCCTTCCTTCAAGAGTCTATCCCCTCTAGTAATGAAGGCTACAGGCCCATTTAGCTTCTCTGGTACTTAAAACATGCAAAAACCTCTAAGTCCTCCCTCCCAGCACACTCCCCTCTGCAAACTATCATTTTATGCTTCTGCAGCTGGCTTTAACGTAGACACAAATACAGAACCCGAAATTCCTTTGGCTTTAGTTTTCGTTGTTAAACATCACTTGGAAACTGAAGTGTTCAAAAAGACCACTTTGACGGGCTCGATTTTAAACTGTCTTAAAACGGATGGGAACTGGATCGGGCTGTCAACAAGATTACTATTTCAGCACTATCGGGTCAGTTTCACCACTATTTGGCCCGGCTCTCCAGCTGAGCAGAGGAAGTACTACTCCAAAAGCGCATGGAAGGAAGGGCGAGCTCAAGATAACAGCTTTGCAAAGATTTCTGTTAACTGATGATTAAAAACTATCAACTTACCTAAAATATGTGCACAGTGAACGGAAAGTGAGCTGCAGGGACTGCTTGTGCTCCTGCTCGGTGACATTCTTCTAGAAAACCAGAAACTGAACATTCAGAAAAATCTATTCCATGACATTCCAGAGACCTAGAGCAGCAACGAAATATCACCACCTGGCCGAGCGCGGTGTCTCATGCCTGAAATCCCAGTACTTGGGGAGGCAGAAACAGGCAGATCCCAAGATCAAGACCATCCTGGCCAGCATGGCGAAAACCCCGTTTCTACTAAAACTATGAAACTCAGCTGGGGGTGGTGATGTGTGCCTGTAGTCCCAGCTACTCAGGAGGCTGAGGCAGGAGAGGCGCTTGCACTAGAGGGGCAGAGGTTGCAGTGAGCCAAGATCGCACCACTGCATTACAGCCTCGGTGACAGAGTGAGATTCCATCTCAAAAAAAAAAAAAAGAAAAAAAAGTATCACCACCCACTGTTCCCAAGAATGAGGAAAGCTAGGGTCAGGAGACCTCACAGCACCCAACTAAAACCTGGTCAAGTGCTAAGAAGAAGCCATCTAAACACAAGGTGGCAGGTTCACCTTGTTCACTGCCAAAGTCAACACAAGGTTCAGGTTTCCTGCTTAGGAAAATGACCTCGAAAAGATACATACTTTTTTTTTTTTTTTTTTTTGAGACGGAGTCTTGCTCTGTCACCCAGGCTGCAGTGCAGTGGCATGATCTCGGCTCACTGCAACCTCCACCTCCCAGGTTCTTGCAATTCTCCTGCCTCAGCCTCCCAAGTAGCTGGGACCAGGGGCGCATGTCGCCACACCCGGCTAATTTTTTATATTTTAGTAGAGAGGGGTTTCACCATGTTGCCCAGGCTGGTCTTGAACTCCTGAGCTCAGGCAATCCGCACACCTTGGCCTCCCAAAGTGCTGGGATTACAGGCGTGAGCCAGCGCGCCCAGCTGACATATGCTGATATATGCTTTTTACCACTGGACATGCCATCCCCGGAGTAATAATATCTCCTGAGGGTATGGTATCAGAAGATATTGAGGAGGTATCTGATAGAGAGAGAATCGCTTAGCACTATATACAAGGTTGGTAGTGCTATTTAACTTCTCAGCATGAGAAGACACCAATGTCATTCAAGAAGTCGTATGTCTTGTTTCTATTTTCCGTGTAGGAAATGCACTAGGACAATAATCATTTGCTCAGCTACCTGGGAAACGCTTGCAGCAAACAAGCAGGAGACTCACCCACAGACCAGTGACGCTGTCAAAGCTTATATAACTCACAATGTGAGAAGTGATTCCTCAAGCTGATATGCAAATATTATATAGAGCTGGAATATTATACAAACAAATATCCTTCCTCTTCTCTGAAACCTTCCTCAATCTCTTAGCCTCAACATGATTCTCCTCTTGCATATGGAAGCAGTGTTTTCTTTTGGCAGGTGTCCCCAGTTAAGACTGCAGCCTTTTGCCATCAGGAACCACATTTCTCGCTTCTTTTGTTCCCTCCCTTATTTATGCATCCCACAGACCACTTTCCTTATGTTTGCTCATTGGCTGTTGCATTAGAAATGCCTTTTTAAAATGCTGTATCTAGTTTTCTTTGTCAAATTCTTTTAAATAATTCTATTAGTTGCTTGACTACACAGACATTAAAACATAACCTATAATCATCTCCAAACAAATAAAAATTTGTTTTATTCTTTCCGATTATTATTTCTAACACCTATTTTCCAGGTCCTATAGCACTAGCTAGGCCCTCCGACGCAACATCAAAGAGAAGCAATGACAGTGGGCATCCTTGTCTTAGTCCCCATTTTGAAAGGAACGCTTCTAGTAATCCACCATCAAATACACGGCTTACTGTAGGTTCTGGATACGTGCCCTCCACCAGATGAAAGGAGTTTCCTTCTATTTTCAGTTTGCTAAAGAAACCATATTGTTTCATTGTTTTAATCATCAGAATTTAATATTATTAATTTTTTTTTCTGTATTTAGTGATACATTTCTTTTCCTCTCTGATTTCATTTACAGATTTTCTACTGCTGAACCATCACTGCATTTCCAGAGTAAATCCAAGTTGGCCATAATTTTGTTTGTATGTTGTTGGATTGGTAAATTAATATTTCATTAGGGTTCTTCTAACTATGTTCATAAATAAGACTGGCCTATAATTTTGCTTTCTTGTACACATTTCTCTAATTTATCCCCTTGGTATACACATGTTCCCTGTGTTTTACCATCATGGTAACACAGCAACCTCTATAGTTCCTCTGCCTAGGTGTTTTTGATATGGCCTAGAGAGAAAAATTGTTTTGTTTTACATTATCATTAATATTTTTTATGTATCATATTCATTTTCATATAGAAATACTTCCTTCAGAATTAAAAACCTGGATCTTTGTATAGGATATTGCATTTGGTAACACAGTGCTTATAAATACTAAAAGCATTTTTCACCCCCGGGACTAAGGTCTGAATAACACGAAGAAGTGATCTAGGAGAGTGACAAGAACCATTTAGGACTAAAACTCGGTGACACTGGCCAGGTGAGTGGCTCACACCTACAGTCCCAGCACTTTGGGAGGCTAAAGCGGGTGGATCAGTGGAGCCTTGGGCTTCAAGACCAGCCCGGGCAATATGGCAAAACTCATCTCTACAAAAAATACAAAAATTAGCCAGGCAGCGCCTGTAGACCCAGCTACTTGGGAGGCTGAGGTGGGAGAACTGCTTGAGCCTGGGAGGTCAAGAACCCAGTAAGCTGTGATGGCACCACTGCCACTGCATTCCAGCTTGGGCAACAGAGCAAGAACCTGTCTCAAAAAAAAAAAAAAAAAAAGAACTTTGTATTATTTTTACAGATACATACTAAAATATTTATAAATAAAATGTCAGGAACTGACTTTGAACTCAGAATGGGCAGCGGGGAAAGGAGGAAAGCAGGGGTGAGGTATGTTGTAGGTAACAAGGTTATCCTGAGTTTGTAACTGTTGAAGCTAGGTGACAGGTACATTTGGGGGACGGGGGCATTCACTATATTTAGTTGGCTTTGGTATTTGTTTTGAATTTCCCTGTAATAAAAAGTTAAAATGTTAAAAAGAAAGTATGATTGTAGGCAAGTCATAAAGGTGAAGGAGACTACACTGTCACTCTGTGAGACATCAGATTATGAAACACAGGCTGGGAATACTGTCATCCCACTCTGAGTGCCATGTCCTTAGAAACCTGTCCCACACAAAGCTCCGCATATAATGTTAATAAACATAATGGAAGTTGCAACAGACAATATATTCAGAGATAACACAGGCTAACAAATTTCATCCTCACAGCCTTCAGAAACTGAAGCCAGACTCTTACCATCATGGTGAAGAGATGGTTCCGTCGGGTCTGCCGATTAGGAAAGAAGATGGCAGCCCCATTGAGAAGGGTATTCCTGACTTCTTCTTTTAACATCTCCATGGGCACAGAGTCTCCAACCACCCTGTCTACCACTGATGAAATGAACAATGGAATCAGCTTTCATATATTCCACCTATTCGCATATACAGCTGCTATAACAAGCCTATAAATTCAATACTCTCCATTTTGTACTTAATAACAGAGCAAAGAAATATTTCTGTACAGGCCAGGCAGTATTAAAAACTACTATTTTTGCTTATATTTCACTAAAACAAAGACTATGTAGCAGTTTTTATGTCATTACTTCCCCAATCTTTTGAGACATCATTTGGCAAAGCCTCAAGTACAACGTCCGATGGCCACGTGTTTCACCCTCAGCTTATCATTACGATCTCTCCCTATCAGCCTCATTTCAGTAACTTAGTGGAAGTTAAGGCTCCACAGAGTGCGGCGGTAATGACTCTCAACATAACACAGCTATAGATCTGAAAGCAGGAGGAACGGAAGTCAGCTGAGGAAGGGATAGATCCTGAACTCAAACTAGCAACTCCAAAGAGCATCAGAGGAAACACTCATTTCTGGCTCGCACCATCATAGGACACCCTTCTTCTCTATAGCAAGAGGCCCCCAGGCTACCTACACAGGGTTGTATTAAAGAAAAAACCCAAATCCCTACCATCACACAAGTGTGTGTAGAGCTCCTTGGCAGCCTCTATTCCTTTAGGGCTCTGGGTTGGAGCCTTTTCCTTCTCAGAAGCAGCCCGTACGTCTCCCTGCAGCACGGAGAAGCAGCTCTGGAGGAGCTGCAGAAGCAGGGTCTGGGCAGAGACGCATTCTTCCCTCGGGCTACAGAAAGACAAACGATATCAGAGAGCAAAAGGGCAAGTTGCATTTACTCTCCAAAGCCATACAGCTGTCTACAAAGGACCTTCCTCTAGGCATCAGGCTTGCTGAAAATAATGCCAGCTGAGAGGAAGAGGGGTGGACCAGAAAGAACACCCTACTAGAAGTCTGAAAACAGACCCCACTGACTCTGTCCACTGTGGGGAAGGAGCTTCATGTCTGATCCTGTTTCTTCATCTGTAAAATGAGGACAGTACTGTAATATTTGACCTGCTTACTACTGCCTAAATAGAATATTTTCTAGAAATTTCAGGTGTTATTTTCAATAATAACCAAATCTTCCAAATCACAACTATAAACACTGGTAGGAAGTAAAGAAAAAATTCAGAAAAAAAATCATCCACTTAGAATAGTATAACTCAGTGTTCTGTTGATACGATTATCACCTTATAACAAATTCTGACTTACTTTTGCTTTAATTTACTGTAAAAATTCCAGAAGATCTGCAAATCAAGACCCGCAAAGTCCAGAAAAGATTTATATTTTAAGCCACTGTCCTTCTGCTGCACCTAAAAAATTATAAAGATCAGAAAAATAAAATTGAAAAATGCATTTAGAGAAGTACTATGTCTCATTTTCTTCTCACTGTAAAGGGATGAGGTGTCTCTGCATGAGTGAGACTTTCATATTACTGATGCTTACTCTTAACTACTAAAAGTTTGCTAACAACTATTTTTGATTTGAAACTTTCTAAAATATATGTGTTATATGTACACATGTATGCATGTAAGTGTATAAACACACACACAAATACACACACACCCATGAACGCTCCTGGCTTCCTAACACAGCACATAAGCCAATCTTTCCTGGATGATCACTGTCCAGGCCTTATGACAATATACTGAACCCTTCCCCACATGTGGGCTGAAAGGAATCAACTCTTCTGTGAGCATGCCTGTTATTCCCAGGCATCTCCTAACTTGCTCTTTTCTACGGTGATAGAAGGTCTGAATAATAAAGACAAAACAAATCTTATATAAATGAGTCACCGGCCTCTGAATGTGCCTGAAGCAGAATGAGGATCAAGAGTGACACTTCTACGTTACCTGTGAGAGGGCGCCACTCAACTCCTGAGGCTATGGTGATGGCTCTAAGAACCTTTCTTTGGGTGAGCTGTCATTGTGTTTTATTTATTTTTGAAAGTCAGTTTCAAAAAAGTCAGAAATCAAAAAATCATTTTTGATTTCAAATCCTGACATTATTTCAGTATTTTCAGTAAATAATGAGAATTCACCTAGACTTCAGCCCTAATTCTCCTAGGACTTAAAGAAAATGCAAATCCTATGAACTTTTTGTTTGCTTCCCCGTGGCAACCACGGCCAGGGATCTTCAGGATGTGTCTACAGGTCTACTCCGGAAGCACTCACAGCAACAGCCACAAGCACTCAGTCCTTCACTGACTGATGCCAAGGATCCCCAACATCTCACTTCCCTCAGCTTTTGAACGTCCCTGCAGCAGCACAATGCCTGTCTGACTGGCTCCGGCAGGGGCAGGTTTTATCAGTGGGTGTTCATGTCTCTTAATACTGTCCTTTGTTTTTCCTAAAGGAATGCAGTCTAACAACTGAGGAAACCCTACCAGGTCATGGGCGAGCTGCTGGATAAACTGAAGGGTCTTGAGGAGCAGCGTGGCCCCACAGACACTCTCCTCTGTGTCTTTTCTGCAGTGCACGCAGGGGACGCTCTGTTCTGCTTCTGCTCTTGCAGGCCGGAGGTACCCACTGATGCTCAAGCCTTGCACCCCCAAGCGCTCTGCTGACTCCTGACGGGTACAGAGGAACTTCACCATCAAATACTGGAAAAGACAAGACAGACTTCAAGAGAAGAACTCAGACTCCCTGAATAGTGATGAAAGAGGGAAAAAGGCCTTTCTGGGAAGGCCTTCCTATGACTTTCATAATTTATGAGGGAACACTGTGCTCAGAATTAGCAACACAAAATTTAAGTCCAGCGTTTACAGTAACAGAAAAAAAGACAATACGAATGCTGAATCAAGATCACAGTAGGGGAAATAGCATCATTACTCCCTCTCTGAGGCAAAAAAACAGGAAAAGAGAGTATGAATAAAAGTATGTTTGCTCTGTGGCAATCATTTTGAAAAAAAATCAGATATATGATGAAAACAGTCAATGGCCTACACCTCAAAGCTCCCAAATGATACATGAACCCCCATGCTAGAAACCCAGGAAAACAGTCCTGTCTACTGAAATCTAAACCCATTTTCCAAACCTGACTTCGATGCAAACTACCTGCTTCTTACAGTGAAAGTTCTTTGAAGGGGCTTTCAGAACACACTACTCATAAATATTTACCGAGCGCCAACGATTACGTGCCCTTAAGAGAGTTCCTAATTCTCCTATTTAAGCCTGAGACTGACATCCAAGGTTTAGAAAAAAAGTAGTCAAATAATAGCTGGTCCTTTCTATGGAAACACGTCTCTCTCGAGTTTGTGTCTGTGTTCTCACTATTCCCTCAGCCAGAGAGGCCCTGCTCCACACACTGCAGCCTGGCTAAAGACGATGACTCAATTGATCTCCGGCATTTGGCATCACACCACCTTTCCTGAGAGGCTTTCGAGTTAAATCTTTTTCCCCTGGGTGTCAACAGCCCTCTGTTTCTCCCTTCCTCATAGCTCATATCACACCGTCTTACACATCTGTCTCTCCCACAGAGTATGAACTCCCTGAAGGTTGATGCGCCTCTGGGGTTCCAGCATTGGCACAGAGCTGGGACATAATCACCACTCATAAACACAGAACGAAAGGAGGGGAGTGGGCAAACGGCTCTCCAATGCTTACCTTAGCAACTCTGCACTGTTGCAGCTTGACATCTGCTTCGTCCCATTCTTCCTCCAGTTCAAACCAGCCAACAGGATCATCCTCTCCAAGGTCATCAGATGAGCAACCAATCCTGTAAAGACAAGAGAATTCACAAAACATTTTCTTATTTCAAAACTTCTCAAGGGTCTAACAAATACAGTATCATCTAAGTGGCATGTAACTTCTATCTGTAGTCTGTCAATTAACAGTCGAGAGCTGGGTGTGGCACCTGGTACCCTGTGAACACATGAAACGGTGGTATTTCCTTTCCATTGCTCAGTCTCTTTCCCTATGAACTGGGAACTACAACAACTCCAAACCTTAGTGCCCAAATCTGGGAACTAAGGAGAAAGCCTGCTTCTCTCGATAACTGGCTCATCTGAAGAATGAGATAGGGAGTCAGGCATCTTGGATGCGACGCTCAGGAGGAAGGCACAGTGCAACAGCTGGCATGTGCTTCTGGAAGGTACCAGAAAAGAGGCAGGCTTGTTTTTCTTCCCCTAGCTCTGGCTAACATGTTTATGAACAGCCTGAGGTTTGGGTCACCTGCCATAGCTGATGGGTAAAAGTCTGAGGGCTTTTGGATCCCAGAGCTGCAAAAAACAAAAACCTCAGCCTTCACAGGCCTCAGTATTTCTTAAGAAGTCTTTTCAGAAAAACATTGCAGCCTTGAGGCTGAAGAAATACAACTGTACGCCACTTCTTTTCAGAAGCTGGATACTTACATGCTACTCCCTCAGGAATTAAATAAATAAGACGCACGGGGTACGATGGCTCATACCTGTAATACTAGCACTTTGGGAGGTTGAGGGTGGTGGATCACTTGAGGTCACGAGTTTGACACCAGCCTGGCTAACATGGCGAACCTCATTTTTACTAAAAACACAAATGTTAGCCAGGCACGGTGGTGCACACCTGTAATCCCAGCTACTCAGGAGGCCGAGATGGGGGAATCACTTGAACCCAGGAGGCAGAAGTTGCAGTGAGCCAAGATTACGCCATTGCACTCCAGACTGGGTGACAAAGCAAGACTACATCTCAAAAAAAATGTAAAAATAAATAAGGAGAAAAAGAGCAGTTTTTTCAAGTCACATTCCTAAAACTTTACACTATTCAGTCTGTGATACAGCCACCAGGCCGGCAACACAGCAGTATTCTGTACTCACAAAACCACCAGACACCAAGCCGGCAACACAGCAGTATTCTGTACCATAAAACCACCAGATCCAAGCCGGCAACACAGCAGTATTCTGTACCGTAAAACTACCAGCCACCAAGCCGGCAACACAGCAGTATTCTGTACCGTAAAACCACCAGAAAGAGGAAATTACGGCAAGAAAACAATCCAGAGTAAGTTCTGTGACAGTGAGGAAAAATGTCCCTTTTTCTTTGAGACGGAGTCTCGCTCTGTCACCCAGGCTAGAGTGCAGTGGCGCGATCTCAGCTCACCACAGTCTCCACTTTCAGAGTTCAAGCAATTCTCCTGCCTCAGCCTCCCAAGTTGCTGGGGTTATAGGCATCTGCTACCACGCCAGGCTAATTTATTTGTATTTTTAGTAGAGACAGGATTTCACCATGTTGGTGAGGCTGGTTTCGAACTCCTGACCTGAAGCGATCCGCTGGCCTTGGCCTCCCAAAGTTCTGGGATTACAGGTGTGAGCCACCATGCCTGGCAAAATGTCCCCTCTTCACGTAAGTCTTTCTTGGCATAAACCTTTCATGATATAGTTGACCCTAATGGGAAACGGTATTCTCTTAACCCAAAACCATGTCAATGAGTTTCATCAATAGCATAAGCTTGAAGATTTTTTAATGTAGTCTTTGGGAGTGGTCAAGAACACCTTGGAGATAGGAGCTGGCAGGGTGTCAGAGAACAGAGAGAAGCAATCTTCTTCCCTATGCTGCACTGCATACTAGGCAAGATGGAAGAGAGTTGAATACTAGTCCTCTTACATATGCACGGCACCAAACTGCTGACCGTGCAGCGTGCTAACTGACCAACGCCTGACCAAGGGGACATGACCAAAAAAAAGGCAAAAAGAAAATGCATGCATATTAACATTTTGATTTCCAAACTAGAGATGGACTGGGAAATATGTAGGCCAACTAAATCGGGATTTAAGAGTCATCAGGCTGGAATCAGGAGCTAAAATCATTAACGGAGTAGTGAATAGGCCTGTATTTAGGTTAAAAAAAAATCATCCAAGGCCAGGCGCGGTGGCTCACGCCTGTAATCCCAGCACTTTGGGAGGCCGAGGCGGGTGGATCACGAGGTCAAGAGATCGAGACCATCCTGGTCAACATGGTGAAACCCCGTCTCTACTAAAAATACAAAAATTAGCTGGGAATGGTGGCACGTGCCTGTAGTCCCAGCTACTCGGGAGGCTGAGGCAGGAGAACTGCTTGAACCCAGGAGGCGGAGGTCGCGGTGAGCCGAGATCGCGCCATTGCACTCCAGCCTGGGTAACGAGCGAAACTCCGTCTCAAAAAAAAAAAAAAGAAAAAAAAAAAATCATCCAGTATAAGATGTAAAAGACCCTGTTTCACAGCAGGTTCAGGGCAAACAACCTATTTTAGTCTGTCCCAAGAGGAGGACACAGTTGTTTAAAACTCGGTGTCATCTCTAGCTATTATTTAAAAAGAAAAGCAGCGTTTAAAAATGCATGCATGTGTTATGGAAGTGATATTTTAGAGTGGAGGACGTTGTTCCAATTCATTAGAGGGTTGAAATGAAGACCACCAAAGAGAAATTAAAAATGTGTATTTCTTTTTTTTTTGAGATGGAGTTTCGCTCTTGTTATCCAGGCTGGAGTGCAATGGTGTGATCTCGGCTCACCACAACCTCTGCCTCCCAGCTTCAAGCAATTCTCCTGCCTCAGCCTCCCGAGTAGCTGGGACTACAGGCATGTGCCACCATGCCCAGCTAATTTTTTGTATTTTTAGTAGAGACAGGGTTTCACCATGTTGACCAGGATGGTGTTGATCTCTTGACCTCGTGATCCACCTGCCTCGGCCTCCCAAAGTAAAAATGTGCATTTCTTTCTTTCTTTATTTTTTTTTAAGACAGGGTTTCACCATGTTGGTCAGGCAGGTCTTGAACTCCCGACCTCAGGTGATCCGCCCGTCTTGGCCTCCAAAGTGCTTGGATTACAGGCGTGAACCACCACGCCCAGCCAAAAAAAGTGTGCATTTCAACTGAACAAATTCGGACGACCGAAGTATCTGATATTCGGTGAGTTTTCCACCAAGAGTACTGCAGAGAGGCTCATCAAACCTTTGCCAAGAATGCTGCTAAAGGAATTGTAGCCAAAAGAGCGAATTATTCCTAGGTCCTCACGATTTCAAGTGTGGGCCACAGACAGGGAGCATTAGCATCACCAGAAAGCCTGTTAGAAATCAAGGTCTCAGGCCCCACTCAGAACTCCTGAATCAGAATCTGCATTTTCACAAATTCCCCGGCTGACGTGTACGCACACTGAAGCTCAGGTGGCACTGCAACAGATGCTATTAAAAGGCTTCTATTGGCCGGGCGCGGTGGCTCACGCCTGTAATCCCAGCATTTTGGGAGCCCGAGGTGGGTGGATCACGAGGTCAAGAGATCGAGACCATCCTGGTCAACATGGTGAAACCCCGTCTCTACTAAAAATACAAAAATTAGCTGGGCGTGGTGGCATGTGCCTGTGGTCCCAGCTACTCGGGAGGCTGAGGCAGGAGAATTGCTTGAACCCAGGAGGCGGAGGTTGCGGTGAGCCGAGATCGCGCCATTGCACTCCAGCCTGGGCAACAAGAGCTAAACTCCGTCTCAAAAAAAAAAAAAAAAAAAAAAGGCTTCTATTAACACCAGCAATCCGTTACCCCTGACATCGTGTCGTGTTCATAACGGGCACGGTTAGAGTGTCAGCTCCTTGAGTTTTTTGTTGTTGTTTCTTTGTTTTTTTCTTGCCTAAGCGCGAGTTGTAACTCACTAGTAGCAATAAGGGAGGCAACCTTCTCCAAGGCGGGCACCAGTGACTCATGTGACCACATCCGACAGATCCATTTTTAGACTTTATCTTCTGACTTCTGGGTCACATCTGACACCACTGCCCATTCCCCACCTCCTCAAACATTATTTCCCCTTGGTTTCCCTTCATGAGGCCCTGGCTTTCCCGCTGCTTTTCTGGCTGAGTTTTCCTTGTTGCCCTTTAAAGTCTGGTGTGTCTCATGTTGACCTAAGTTCTTTTCTCTTCGCAGGTCACATACTCTTGCAGAATAACCTCTTCTATTTCTACGTTTTATTTTAATTAATTAATTAATTTATTTATTTATTTTTGAGACAGGATCTCACTCTGTCACCAGGCAGGAGTGCAGTGGGATGAAGATAGCTCATTGCAGCCTTAACCTCCAGGGCTCAAGGGATCCTCCCACCTCAGCCTTCCAAGTAGCTGGGATTACAAGCACGTGCTACCACGCCCAGCTAATTTTTATATTTTTTAGAGATAGGGGTCTTACTATGTTGCCCAGGCTAGTCTTGATCCCCTGGGCTCGAAATCCACTTACCTTGGCCCACCAAAATGCTGGGATTACATGCATAAGCCACTGTGCTTGGCCTATTTTCTACATTTTAAATTATCGTTGAAATGTCTCTCATCTATACCTCTAGCACAAACTTCAGGATCCTGACCTGTTTATCCAGTTGGCTACTGAACACCTCAAAGGTTTCTCAGAACTTCAAATTCATCAGAGCTCATCATCTTCCCCACAGTCGTGGTTTTCCCCAGCATAAGAAAGGCACTACCAATTTCCCCACCTGCTAAAGCCAAAAGCCAGGACTCGTTGCCGATGACGCTTTTTTCCCTCTCCTGCTCTACGTTCAGTCAGTCACCAGGTCCTGCTGCTTTTTCCTTCTAGTGGTCTCCTGGTCCACATCTCTCCACTGCTGCTGCTGCTCTAGCAGAGGTCACCCACACCTCCGGCTTCCTAGGCAGTAAGTGACAACCTCCTCCCAGCCCAGCTGCCTTCGGACTTGCTCTCCTCCAGTCCATATTACACACTACGTGATCCTGAGTGTGGTCTACAGCACGCATTTGAGCTCCCTGCTTTTCTGGAAATGCCTCAGAACATCCCTCACACAATGCTTTAAGGATAAAGCCTAAACCCTGAAACAGAAACGAAAGCCCTTAATACCCTGCCCTTTCCCAGCTTTCCAGCTGCATCTCCTACCACCCTCCACCTCCGAGTATCCTCAGCAACGCAGGACCTGCCAGGTCCTTGAATGTGCCATGCTTCACCTCTGAGCCCATGAAGCTGCCTTCTCTGCTTAGAACATTCTCCTTCTGCCTCTTCCAGTGGCCGATCAACTCCAACTCATCCTTCATAAACAGCATAACACCACTTGCTCCAGAAAGCTGTCTCTGATCAGGTGAGCTGCTCTGCCCTTTCTACCCCACAGAGGATTCATAACATTGTTGATACTGTAAGTTTTCCTATCTGTCTTCTGAGCTAAACAGTAAGCTATATAAAGCAAGAACTGTGCCGATTTCCTCATCACGGTATCTTCAGCACCTAGCATCAGGCCTGCCATACAGTAGGTACCTTAACGAATTTTTTTTTTCTTTTTTTCCTCTTCTTTTAAAGACGGGGTTTCACCATGTTGGTCAGGCAGGTCTTGAACTCCCGACCTCAAGTGATCCGCCCACCTTGGCCTCCAAAGTGCTTGGATTACAGGCATGAGCCACTACGCCTGGCCAAATATTTTTGTTAAAAGCAGGAACAGAGAAGGGGAGCTGGGGCAATGGCTGAAGACCACAGACTGTCTATAATTCAGGCATGGATCGTTACCCGGCCGTTGTGAAGATGTGTGCCTCTGGTCACAAAAGAGACTGAGTAACAGGCTACGAACAAATTAACAGACACATCTTCATATATGCTGCTAGAAAGCAGTGAACACTCACGGCCACTGAGATGGATTAGTGGCATTTTTTCTATGAAGACAAGAAAGCACAGTTCACCAATAAGAGCATGAATACATTCTGATTAACTACAAAGATTTCTGTTCTGCTTCTTACCTGCTTTTTACGAACTGCCTAAGCTCCTGAAGCTTCCATTTGTCATATTTTGCAAACCTTTTGAAGTGTTCTTCCGCATAAAATTTATCAGAAGATGAGTTATAGGCAAATACCAACCCACACTGGGCACCAATGCCACCACGTCGCACCTGGAAACAGAGATTAGGATGAAGTCTATCAAAGGGGCAAAAGTTCTGGGACTGTTTTGTTTCCAGCATGGTTAAATTCAAACAGGTTAAAGCAAAACCAGACCAATGAGCAATACTTCACATATTCAGCCATGAAAAAGTAAAAAAGCTGTTTCCCAAGAAATGCTCCTTAACTTCCTCGATCCTCACATTCTCACCATTCCAAAGGTTTACCATCTACCCATCTTTGTGTCCCTGCCCTTTGCTACAGGCCTGACGAAGAGTCAAGAATCACTAAACATTCAATGAGAAACCAATGGCATGGGCAGCCGTAGATCTGACTGGACTTAAAAAAAAGGCAAAACACCAATGACGTGGCCTTCTGAAATGTAATACTAGTATTTAAAAAGGGACATTCAATAATAACTTAATTGTACAAGCAAAAATAACTAAAAGAGTGTAACTGGATTGTTTATAACACAAAGACTAAATGGCTGAGGGAATGGGTAGCTCATCCCCATTCTCCGTGATTATTTCACATTACATGCCTGTATCACAACATCTCACGTACCCCACAAACATATACACCTACTAATACCCACAAAAATTAAAAACAAAACAAAAGGAGGAACATTGCTTAAAGAAGGTAGCACGAGAATTACCATAATTCTTATCTGTGTAACTTGGAAAGCAGATTCAGTTCCTGTAGAAAAAATAGTGCTTGCTCTGGTTTTTCCAGTCTCTGTAAGAAAACCTGAAAAAAGAAAAAACTCTAGTTAGGCAACTAACTTATTTTTATAGCCCTAAGAACTGAAATCAACAAAAACAAACCATATCCTTTGAGGCAGGGGGGTGACTGGTCTATCTGATATCTTCATGAAAACTGGAGAAAAATTTCCTCTCTGGACAGAGGCAACCCCAATGATAAACGCTTAGGTAAGCAGAAAACCGACCAGGTATTACTTCCTCAGGGCATGATCTCCTCCACCTCACAGGTGGCCCTGCTCTGAGGTGACAATAAGAAAATAAATATTTATAAAACAATTAAGCCAAAGAGACAAAAGACGGGACAATCAACCATCTTCCTGAGCCACACCTACAACCATGGCCGATGGCTGACTGGGCTGATGAAGCCTAATGGCTTAGAGCCTAAGAAAGGGATTAGTTAGCTTCTACAACACTTTGTCAGGAAAGTTTATGAAAGGCTTTGAAATGCATAAAAGAAAAGGATCACTGGGTGTCCTGCCAACACGCTCTTTGGTCATCTCTACCTTTTATGGTCTCTAAGCTATTGTACAATTCTGTAAGTCATAGAACACTGGTAGTGATGCACATGATTCTCGTCCACAGAAACAAACACTGTGTTCTGTGCAAATGTTGCTGATCGTTTCCTATGGATACTGACCAATATTTTATCTATTTCTAGATTCATTTTAGCATCCCTATTAGTCTATATATATTTTATGAATTCTCCTTACAACTCTTTGTAACATCTTATTGGTTCCCTCTAATGAGGGAACAAACAAAACAAAAATTAATGAGCTAAATAAAAGTCTGGGCCAGGCACGGTGACTCATGCCTGTAATCCCTGCACTTTGGGAGGCTGAGGCCGGTGGATCACCTGAGCCTGGGAGTTCAAAACTAGCCTGGACAGCATGGTGAGACCCCATTTCCAACAACAAAATCAAGCTGGGTGTGGTGGCTCACATCTGTAATTTCAGCATTTTGGGAAGCAGAGGCGGGTAGATCACTTGAGGTCAGGAGTTTGAGACCAACCTGGCTAATAAGGTTAAAGAAAACTCCATCTCTACTAAAAACACAAAATTCACTGGGTGTGGTGGCACACACCTGGAATCCCAGCTACTCAGGAGGATGAGACAGGAGAATCGCGTCAACCCGGGAGGCGGAGGTTGCAGTGAGCCGAGATCGCACCACTGCACTCCAGTCAGCCTGGGTGACAGAGTGAGACTCTGCCTCAGAAACAAACAAACAAACAAAAATCAGCCAGGCATGGTAGTGCACACCTGCAACCCTAGCTACGTGGGATGCCGAGATGGGAGAGTCGCTGGAGCCTGGGAGGTGAAGGTTGCAGGGAGCTATCATCACACCACGACACTCCAGCCTGGGCGCTAACACTACCTCCTCCCAGCCCCACCCACTTTGGATGGCAGGTATGTCACGGCCGGCCATGGCCTTCAGTGTGGCTGGAGACGGATGCAGTGAAGAAAACGTTTCTGCAGAGGCTGAGCTGCTCAGGCAAGACCGTAAGGAAACAATCCTGTTTGAGCATCTACGGCTGAAGAGGAGCACCGAGGAGAGGAGGTGCAGCTGGGAAAATCGTGTTCTCCCAGGGTCTGGACTCCACGAGTGCTGAGAATGGATACAGGAAACAGGACAGAGAAGAGGCAACCACTGAGAATATGTGAGGACCTGGTGCTGGGAGGAAAGGGGAAGAGAACCGGACACAAAGCAGCAAGGCCGGTCCCTTCAATGTCTGATCATTGCTAGAACATTCTACCTCCTGTAGCGAATCAGCAAGATTCAAAGCAGTCCAGTGAGAAGAAAAGGGACACAGCAGGACAATAACGAGGCGGCCAACAAGATGGACGAGAAAGAGACTCACAGGCACCCCCAAGATAACAGAGCCTCCAGCAAAGTTGAAAAGCACATCAGCAATTATGTGGACATTAGGCTTCCTCCAGACACTCAAATGCTAGATCAGCTGTATCTGGTAATACCCTTCTTTGTTTTGTTCTTTTGAAACAGAGTCTCGCTGTCACCCAGGCTGGAGGGCAGGGGTGCAATCTCAGCTCACTGCAACCTCCACCTCCCGGGTTCAAGCTATTCTCATGCCTCAGCCTCCCAAGCAGCTGGGATTACAGGTGCCCTGCCACCACAACCGGCTAACTTTCGTAGTTTTCTATTGGAGATGGGGTTTCACCATGTTGGCCAGGCTGGTCTTAAACTCCTAAGTGCTGGGATGACAGGCATGAGCCACCACGCCCGGCCTGGAAATACCCTTCTTACACGACGTTTTCAGTAGTAACGTGCTACTGATCGGCTGAGTGTCCTACTACCTGAAGATAACAATGGAAAAACAACTGGAACTGAAAAAAACCATTAAAAAAACAACAGTAACTTTTTATACTCCAAGAGAAAGAATCCTTGCTTTTCAAAACTTCAGGCTCTCAAATACTGCTAAGTTGTTACAGATCACTGATACCTGGGCAGATTACAGCTAAACCGCACAAGCTGTTCCAGAACCACTGCCGACTGAAAACAACCTGAGGCTGAAGACCGCACAGCTCGAACATTTCAAAGCCCAGTGTGCTTTCACACAGCTGACTACTGTCTACCGAGCACATTCGAAACAGAGCGCCTACTCACCATCCCTAGTCCACGGTTCAACAAGGAGGTTTTCGGGTCCAGACTTCTCTTCTTTTCCTTTGACATCACATGCCTGAAGAGTCAACTGGAGAGGTTTACCTGACCAAAGAAAAGAGAGAGCAAGCCTTAAGCGAACATGTGAAGAACTGAAAACTAGCAGGCCTATCTGTGGACGTAGTCCTGTGGCTACCAGGACTGCTAACTAAAAATCTCCCTGTGTAAGCTGAAACAGAGCAGTCATATTAGACAAAAGCTGACACCTCCCTCTGTGCTTTCACCTTATGTCTCTGAGGGATTCCAAGGACAGCTTTCTAAAACAGCCATTGTTCTGAAAAAAGGACATCACAAGATATAGGTTGATAACATAGATTAAACACATTCGGGAGGGGTGATTCCTAAAATACTGTTTTGCAGTCAATAATTAACTTTATTGCAATTGCACTTAAATATATACATATTTAGATCTTGTTTATTTAAATCATCTCTTCAAGCAAAATTTCTATTTCAAGAATTGGAAAAAACTTTTTCAGAACACTTGGCTTTGGCAAAAAAATATACATATATTTGTATACATATAAAAATCATCTTTTGCTACGATGATCTGAAAATGTTTTCCTTTTGTTTTAGTAATACAATGAATACCCGTTCACCTCTGATATGACCTAGAACTAGAACATGACCCCTAGGCATACCTTCCTATCCACTGCTCCTTGCCTGAACAACTATTCATCTGAATTCTGTTCAGCTTCCAGACACTACCTGCTATCCCGCCCATTCAGCCATGCCTGCTCTGGGCTGCTCACCAGCACCGGCCCCCACCACCCAAAAAAAAGACCTTTCAAAATTTAGGGGAGAAACTAGATTTACAGGACATTAATTGTCTAACTTTAAAATTTAAAGAGGCAAAAGAAAAAAAAAATTAAACAGGCTGGGCATTGTGGCTCATGCCTGTAATCCCAGCATTCTGGGAGGCTGAGGTGGGAGAACTGCTTGAGTCCAGGAGTTTGAGACCACCCTGGCCAACACATGGAGAGCTCATTTCCACAAAAAAAAATTTTTTTTAATTAGCTAGGCGTGGTGGCACATGCCTACAGTCCCAGCTACTCAGGAGGCCGAGGCCAGAGGATCACTTGAACCTGGAAGGCGGAGGCTGCAGTGGGCTGAGATTACACCACTGCACTCCAACCTGGGTGACACAGTGGGACCCTGTCTCCAACAAACAAACAAAAATAAAAATAAAAAAGTAAGTCATTAAGTCATTCATATTAAGACAATGGTACAAACGTCATGGCAGAGGCCAGGTGTGGTGGCTCACACCTGTAGTACCAGCATTTTAAGAGGCCAAGTTGGGACGATTGTTCATCCCAGGAGTTCAAGACCAGCCTGGGAAACATAGTGAGACCCCTATCTCTACAAAAAAATGTTAAAAATTAACCAGATATGGTGGCATGCACCTGTAGTCTAAGTACTTGGGAGAGTGATGCAGGAGAATCGCTGGAACCTGGGAAGTCAAGGCTACAGTGAGCCACGATCATGCCACTGCACTCCAGTCTGTGCAACAGGGCAAGACTCTCTCAAAAAAAAAAAAAAAAAAGGCAGAAATATTACAGTAATATTGTGCAAAGAAGATGAGACCTAATACCATATACTGTGGAGTCCAGGAAGGTTGCACTCACAAGAGAAGTGTTGTACTACAGTCCTCTGGGAGTAACTTTTTGGGCTCCTGTGTTGAGGAGGATTACAAGGCCCCATTCTGGCTTAGTAGAAAAGTGCTCATATGAATTACTGCTAGGCCCAGGAGGGGAAAGCAGTGGCAGACATGTGTGCAAATCCTTCGGAGCAGCCATGATGGGAATGCAGAGGGATGCATCTAAGACAAAGATCCCTGTGCACCGTATCACGGCTACCTTCCTCCCTCTGACAGATAAGAGCTACTCCAACCCTGCTGGCCTACACAATGAGATACTTTGGTACTTCACCAAAGATGGCTGTGTTCAAATGGCCACCAGACCTGAATAATTTTGCAAGCAGACGGTGGAGCACAGCCCTGCGGACACTCAAGCGCCCTCTTCTGGTGATACTTTCATAACATAAATGAACCAAAATCCCCCTTCTCCCTGCCAATCCTACTAAGGTCCAATACTCAGAGGATACGTCCAGCCAGGAATCATGGTATAACTGCAACAACCCAGAGAGATGAGACGATACCAGGAGGTCACATGCTGAAGAACAGCTTTACGACGTGTCCCATGTTGGCACTTCCATCACCCCCATGTTTGACTGTATTTACCGTATTTGAGGAGCAGGTTCTGCCGGACTGACGCCATGGACAAGATGAGCAATGAGGCATCGTACTGCGTGTCCAGATGGTCAGTGATGGTGCACAGAGAGCTCATCACTTTGGCAACACTTCCTCTTGCCAGTGCAAAAGCCAGAAGAGTCAGTTCTACCTCTGGGGTAGAACGGCAGCTATAAAGAAAGAGCAACAACGTTTCACTTCTTAACAACATGAAAAAATCCAGGTAGCTCAAACCCCACATAAAAAGGGATCACCACAAGTAACATTAACCTGCCATACGCCTTCTACAGGTTTATCAGAAATATTTTTCAAAATCCTTAAGATAACCTAAGGAAAAATTAAATCAACCCAGACAACCAGGAGTGAAAGCCTTACTTCCATAACTTTTAATCTTAAATATTACATAAAAGTAATAAGCCAAAAATAAATGAGCTACTGCAATAAGCCTCTGCTATTAAGAAGCCGTGGGTAATGAGCTGGTTTGGCCAGAGAGCTGAGGGTTTATGCTTGAAGCGCCAAAAATTTATTTTACATCTACTCTGAATCACACTTCTACGCCTTTCATTTCAACGCATTACACCGAAACGTTAGAAACTGTCTAGATGGCTCAGGGACTGGTTTGTCGTCTGATGCAGTAATGTCCTCAGGGCTCACTGAGGCAAAAGTGACTGTCCCCACACAAACTGGTCCATACTATCAAGCTATCCAGGTACCCTCTCCCAGTTCTATAGGTAATCAGGCTCCCTGGACCTGTGTGTGAAGGTCAGCAGGTTCTGAGTGAGGGCCACAGGCTAGACACAGCAGTGAACTGGGAGACTATGCCACCTGGACTTTGAGACATCTGTCCTGTCAGAATCACAGGACTACCCCTACTGGGCCCTGTAACACTGCCCCTGGCCCCAATACTTCAGGTCAGGTAATATTGCTAAATAAGAGACTCTGGATGAGCGAACTATTACGTCACTTTCTCTTTAGCTGCTAAAAAGCTACAATTTTTAGTGGCGATCTTTAAAAGATTAACATATATATATATATTTGTTGTTGTTGTTAGAAAAACTCAGCAAAATGAAATTTCTGTTTATTGTTGGACAATATTGTTTCACACACACATCAAACAGGCCAAAAAAAAATAAACAGCAACTTCATAGACAAAAAAGGAAAAAAGGAAACCTTTTCATCTTTGGCCTTTTCAACCATCTCATCCAAACCAACTACTTACAGTACAGCTAAGCACATACACAGAAAAGGTACTGGAATGCTCGCAATACGACTGTTTTTCTGTTGCCGTGTTCACATTTTTTTACAAGGTTTTTTTCTCCTTTGAGATTATAATGAAATGGTCACACCACGGGTAAAGTCAGAAGTAGGACACAGAATGCTCTGAAGGGTGGTTTGGTCATCCGAGATCATTAAAAATGGCTGACCCTAACAATATGTACAGAAATATAAAATGTAAATAAAAAATACAAACAAATTTCCTTTTTCAAGTACTTTTAAGAAAAAAAGCAGGGCCTTGGAAGTTTTGGTCCTTTCTTCCTCCCCTGTTGCAAATTCTCATGGTTTGGGTTGCGTAGTGGAGAGCGCCATCATGTCAGCTGCGGGTGGCGCTGCCCGCGGTGGGTATCTCTACTCGAAGGCGACCACTTTAGATTCTGAGACGGGAAGTGGAAGGTGAATAGGTCACGGCGGCATTTTTTTTTTTTAGTTCACGTTTTCCTTTTTTGCTGTCTAGTCTTCCTCGTCGGTCTTCTGCTTCTCGGTATCCACATCCTCATCCTCATGGTCTTCAGCTGCCCGCTTGCCTGTAGCAGACTCAGCCCCCATCTTCATCTCCATCCTCCTCTTCCTCCCCACCTTCTTCCTCTTCTTCATCTACCTCATTGTCAGCCTCCTGCTCCCCATTTTCCTCATTCGCATTCCCGTTAGCAGGGGCGTCTCTTCCATTTTCCGCCTCTTCCACAACTTCCTTCTTCTCCTTCTAGTCCTTGGTGGTGATTTTGGAGCTGGCGTCTGTGGCTGCGTCTGACATGGTGGGGCACGCCGGTGATCCGATGCACCGGATTAAAAAGAGAGCGAGAGTTCAGGGACTCTGGCGACAACGCTGCCGGAGTCCGCAGCGGCGAAGGAGGCGCCTGGCTGAGGCGGCTGCAGGGAGTAAGGAGCCGGACGCGGAACAATGCAAAGATGGCTTTTCAGAGCAGCCAGTCAACGTGATTTTTTAAAGACTTAACAAGCATATATATACGCCCTCCATGCCTCACAGAGTTTACCCTCATCAACCTTGATTTTACCTAGTAATCCTTATGAGGAAACTGTCCACTTCTTCCAGCACATTAGGTGACAGGAAAGTTGAGAAATGTGTAGATCCTGGTGAGAGAGAAAGTGGAGGCATGTGCTGCAGTGCCCTCCTAGAAGAGCAAAACGTAAAATCAGACAAAACCAGAACTAATAATAGACAGAAAATAAAGTTACAAGCTTGTTTTCACTAATCCCTTATAAACAGACAGTGTTCCCAAAGAGAAACTGGCACACAACATAAACTCGGCCCCTTTTTTATTTGAGACGGTGTGTTGCTCTGTTGTCCAGGCTGAAGTGCAATGGTGCGATCTCGGCTCACTGCAACCTCCGCCTCCTGGGTTCAAGCAATTCTCGGCCTCAGCCTCCCAAGTAGCTGGGATTACAGGCGTTTGCCACCATGCCCAGCTAATTAATTTGTATTTTTAGTAAAGATAGGGTTTCACCATCTTGGCCAGGCTGGTCTTAAACTCCTGACCTCATGATCCACCCGCCTCAGCCTCCCAAAGTGGTGGGATTACAGGCGCGAGCCACCGCGCCCAGCCTAAAGTAGCCCTTTTTACCCAGAGTCACAGTGCTAAGTAGTGTAATAAGGTTTTGTCTTTCTCTTTCTCTCTCTCTCTCTCTCTCTCTCTCTCTCTACCCCCGCCCCCACAATCTATCTTTCTGTTTGTCTTTCTTTTAGGAGTTCTGCTTCCCTCTGTTGAATCAAGCTTATTCAACTCTCTGGAATCCAGCTTTCATGTTAAGTACTGTTAAAAAACTGACCCAGGAGGCAGAGCAACTTGTGGATCAGTAGAAAATTTATTTTATAATTTGTTCAGCAGCAATAGGGAAAGAAAAGAAAAGAAAATTTTCTACCTGCAATCTTAAGATCTACGGGACCTACGGTATGTAAAGATGCATCATGAATTTCATTTTCCGCTGAACAGATCAGCACGCCACCGTCTCCACTCCTGCATGTTTCTTGGCCTTTCCGCCTTAATGTCTGTTTCAATGTTTCTCTTTTCTTGTCTTTGCTTACGTTTATCTTTCTGAATCCCCTAACAGCTTTACCTCCTCTAGATTAGCAGTCGTCAAAAATTTATGCAACAAATGATTTCTGAGTCCTACTGTGTGCCAGCAACTGTGCTAGGTGAGTGAGTGTACCATGAAAATTTCAAAGTCTAATGTACACAAGTAGCATACAATCGTTTCCTGAATTTATTTCCTCTGACACAGGCAAACACTTCTGTCCCAAAATATTCCTTCCTTACCAATTTTTCCTCATTGATATTTTTTCCAATAAATCTTTAATTTTAAAATAGATTTAGATCACTGATCTTTAAAAAGGCAGGAGTGCATGAAAATATCATTGCAGATAAACTAGTAAAACTGATCAGGGTCATAAACTTTAAAATACGTCCACTCTTCCAGCTGGGCATGGTGGCTCACACCTGTAATCTCAGCACTTTGGGAGGCCGAGGTGGGCAGATCACGAGGTCAGGAGTTCAAGACCAGCCTGGCCAATATGGTAAAACCACATCTCTACTAAAAATACAAAAATTAGCCAGTGTGGTGGCGTGCACCTGTAGTCCCAGCTACTTGGAAGGCTGAGGCAGAAGAATCACTTGAACCCAGGAGGCGGAGGTTGCAGTGAGCCAAGATCACTCCACTGCACTCCAGCCTGGGTGACAGAGTGAGACTCTGTCTCCAAAAAAAAAAAAAAAGTGTCCATTCTTCAACCACTTGGCACATCTTCCAAAAAATAATGTAGAAACCTCTTCCTTTTCCTGAAAATCCAGTCCATAAGATGGGGCTGTGCAACACAGGCATTTGTATGTGTCGGGGAGAAAGGGGAGGAGTCGTGGTGGCCTACAGTCAGGTTTCAGAGCCTGAGCCAGGTAAGAAAGGTATCTTCACAAAGGTACAGCCTGGCATGCAATGTAGGCACCAAATGGGGCAAGAAGGGTGGCCTGGCACAGGGTACAGTACTCAGGGAAGGTAAGAATGGCATCTGTGCAAGGGTGGCCACAGCAGCAGCCCTGCAAAAGATGCTGGAGCAGGAATGGGACAGGGAGGGTGTCCACACAAGGGCAGGGGCAATGGGACACTGGTTGCATAGAGGTGGACTGGGTAAGTACGGAAACATATCAAGGATGATGGGAAGCAAGTTTCTTAGTATCAGGGAAGGGACTCACAAATACACAAATAGGCGAGCACGGTGGCTTACGCCTATAATCTCAGCACTTTGGGAGGCCGAGGCCGGTGGGTCTCCACCTAAAGAGCCCCCGATTCAGAAAAATGGCTGATTCCAGGACTAATGCAGGGAACATTCAAGATAAGCCTGAAATATCCTGTATCAGAACGTATGGAAGTATTCCAAGAATGAGACATGTCAAAAGGACACACAAGCCAGGCTGAAGGGGTTGCCACCAGCCAACTCCAGGATAATATAAGCACCAAAACTGTGGCTGATTATAATCTACGTATAAAATAGGAATCCACTAATACAAAGCTTTGATGAGGAATGAGATATTTACATAGTCTCAAAGTACCTCCTTCAACATATTTATTAATTACAAAGTGAAAAATAATTATTTTACAATGGAAAAGTCTGGCAAAAACCATGTTAATCAAGTGATCGCAGTTGACAAGACTGCACCAGAATTCGGACTATTGGAAGCTGTGTGCCACCCGACGGGATGCAATGAGAGCAAAGCGTCACGTCCACGATATTCCTGCTAGAGATACATACAAAACCTACATCTGATCACGACGAAACGTCAAATAAACCAGAACTGAAGGACACTCTTCAAAATAACTGATCTGTCATTTTCAAAAGTATCAGGGTCATGAAGTCAAGGAAATACTGAGGAATTGTTCCAGAATGAAGGACACTAAAGAGATATGACCGTGAAATACAGAGTATTTTGTCGGATCCTTCTGCTATAAGGGGTACGACTGGGGCAACCTGCAAAACTTAAAGGGAGTCTGAAGATAGTAGCAACTGACACCAAGGTTGATTTCCTGATTTCAATGGTTGTCAGTGAATGTTCTTGTTTATAGATAAAACACACTAAAGCATGCAGGGACATGGGGCGCAGGCTGGCAAATTACTCTCAAATGACTGAGGAAGAAATAAAAATTCTTTGTTAAATGTATACTTGCAATGTTTCTCTAACTATGAAATAATTCAGTGAGAAATTATCCATGTTAAAAGAGGAAGAGAGAATGAGGTATGGGCAACTATTACCGTTCAGAACTAGCATTGCAGCAATGTTATTCGCTAAACAGTTTTACTCAATAGTGCTTAACAAATCTCAAAAGACGTCTAGAGGCCGGGCGCGGTGGCTCACGCCTGTAATCCCAGCACTCTGGGAGGCCGAGGCGGGTGGATCACGAGGTCAAGAGATCGAGACCATCCTGGTCAACATGGTGAAACCCCGTTTCTACTAAAAATACAAAAATTAGCTGGGCATGGTGGCACGTGCCTGTAGTCCCAGCTACTCGGGAGGCTGAGGCAGGAGAATTGCTTGAACCCAGGAGGCGGAGGTTGCGGTGAGCCAAGATCGTGCCATTGCACTCCAGCCTGGGTAACAAGAGCGAAACTCCGTCTCAAAAAAAAAAAAAAAGACATCTAGAGAGCAAAATACCAGCAGTCTCTTTTTGGCTGATACTCTCACAGCCCGCACTATAGGCGCCTATTACCAGTTACTGAATCTGCACAATACTATTTCAGTGCTGCTGTACCTGCTTATATTTGTCTTCTATGTTAGTACTTGGTCTTTTTGCCCCAATTTTTTTTTTTTTGAGACAGAGTCTTGTTCTGTCACCCAGGCTGGAGTGCAAAGGTGTGATCTCAGCTCACTGCAGCCTCCACCTCTTGGCTTCAAAATCATGCCTCAGCCTCTCAAGTAGCTGGGATTACAGGTGCGCACCACCATGTCCCTCTAATTTTTGTATTTCTTAACAGAGATGGGTTTTTACCATGTTGACCACGCTGGTCTTGAACTCCTAGCCTCAAGTGATCTGTCTGCCTCGGCTTCCCAAAGTACTGAGATTACAGGTATGAGCCACCATGCCTGGCCTCTAGATCATTTTATAAGAGAAAAATTTCAAAAGTAGTCTACATTTCAAAATAAATTAATTTAGTACCCCTGAAAAGATTTCACTCATTAGGAGAGAGTGCCTTCAACTTGGATATCCAAAGACCAAGATTCAAACTCATCCATTATTGCCTGGTTATGTGACTTTAGGAAAGGTCACAACATCTGCATCTATAAAATGGTAATTTTCACAGGTACATTTCAGTGTCAGTAGGTAAAATAATAGACAGCATCTGAAAGTGCTTTATCCAACATCAAATCCTATATAAACAGGAGCAATTACTTCCCAATGGACAAGGAAGAGGGACAGCATAAATGACCTTCTCACATGACTGGTCCACTTAGAGAGCTGAAGAAGAACGCTGTAGAACTGTATGAGGGGGAGCAGGAAGGTGGAATGGGCACTTTTTCAGTCTGTAAAGTCAGAACGTCAATCAAAGAGAGAAGCAGTGTGGAGCTGAGAGGCACGAACAGGAGATACTAGGGCACCTGAGGCCGAGCTGAGCCACAGTGGTCAATGATGGAAGGCTGCTCAGTGACCATCCCTAAAGGCCGAGGGGAGAATGCGAGCATGCCATGTTGAGGGCTGGAAAACGGACAGAATGACTTACTGAGTATTGTGCAGCACTGTCTGGACAAAGGCGGGATTTGTCTCCATAGAAGCCGTCACCAGAGATGTCAGCAGAGACCAATACCATATTGCAGAAGCATCTGAGACTGAGACCCCAGACTTCTTAACTCTCTGAAAGCCAACAGCCCTGAGACCATGAATTCTAGTGTCGCAGCCATCGCTAAGACAACGCTTTATGTTAATCTGGACATCTGTTGAGCACAAACAAAAAATTCAGTATTGGATTAACTTATTTAGTTAGGCAAATGCTAGGCTCCCAACTAATAGCAAAATAGTAACAGACATTTTGAAAAGAAAATGCTGAAGCTGTATTTTGATGACAGAAATAAACAGCACGCGCAATGGAACTAGCATATAATAAATCTGGCAAAGAGCATTGGCAAATCTAAGAAATCATAAGAATAATGGGTAAAATTAAGGGTGGCTTAAGTCTTTACAACAAAACTTCTTACGAACTTAGGAGTCTTGAAAATTACACAAAGAACACTTTAAAACAAGCCTGACTGAATACATGGTAAGAACATTTCTAGAATTCTTCCTAGGGTTCTGAAATTTGGATTAAGTTATAGAACAGTAGCTGGCTTATAAGCAACTGTGAGAATTTATTTTTAATAATCAAATCCAAATAGATGATATAGACATGACTCACTTTTAAGAGACGTCACAATTTCTTATTTGGGTCAGAGGAGACAAGGTAAGAAGTTAAAAGGGACACAATTTAGAGAAAAGATCACATATAAGACAGGAAGCATCTAATCCACAAACCTAACTACTTATTTGCCTAGGGGTGAGACACAAAGACTCTACCTCCCTAGGCCTCACTTCTTTGAGCAAAGATACTTCTTTTGGCCCAGGAAAGCATTAGAAGAAATGAGATAAAACATGAAGCATTCCGGCTCCCTGAATGAAATAAGCCTGGAAAGAAATCACAGACTTGTGATTATTTCCAAAATGCTATGTGTAAAGCAAGGATATAATGGTATAAAATTGGAAACAACCTAAATGTCTAAGAATAAGGGGCAGATTAAAATTATGGTTTTTTTTTTTTTAGATTACAAGTGTGAGCCACTGCACCTGGCCAATTACAGCAGGGTTTTTTTGTTTTTGTTTTTTGAGACAAAGTCTTGCTCTCACTCTGTCACCCAGGCTGGAGTACAGTGGCGTGATCTTGGCTCACTGCAACCTCCATCTCCCGGGTTCAAGCAATTCTCTTGCCTCAGCTTCCCGAGTAGCTGGGACTACAGGTACACGCCGCCATGCCAGCCTAATTTTTCGTCCTTTAGTAGAGATGTGGTTTCACCACGTTGCCCAGGTTGTTTGGGAACTCCTGAGCTCAGGCAATCCGCCCTCCTCGACCTCCCGAAGTCCTGGGATTACAGGTGTGAGAAAGTTTGCCCAGCCAATTACGGCATATTTTTACAACACTAAATAAGGGTGCTCATGATTATAACACATTCTAAAAAATTACAGAAGAACATGCATAGACTATCAACATTTTTGTAAAAAGATAGGTATAGATATATGTGAACAGATACATACAACTCTTTTTTAGGAAAAAAGGTGTGTAAGTATGCACGTGTGTGTGCATGTAAACCACGCACATACTTACACAAATACACAAACACCAGGGAAGGTCTGCAAGGGTCCACAGCAAGGCAGTCACAGTAACAATCCCTGGGTACTAGAAGTTGAGTATTTTTGTTCATATTTTTCTAATTTTCTGATAAGAAAATGGGAATATGGAGTCGAAGAGGATGATTTTGGATCTTTAAAAAAAGGGGAATAAAATATTTTAATGAAAAAAGTTGTTTCACTGCTCTTCTATAATTTTTTTTTCTTTTTTTTTTTGAGATAGAGTCTTGCTCTGTCATCCAGGATGGAGTACAGTGGTGCAATCTTGGCTCACTGCAGCCTCAGCCTCCCAGGTTCAAGTGATTCTTCTGCCTCAGCCCCACAAGTGGCTGGGATTACAGGTATGCAATGCCATGCCTGGCTAATTCTTGTACTTTTAGTAGAGATGTGGTTTCACCATGTTGGCCAGGCTGGTTTTGAACTCCTGACCTGAAGTGATCTGCCTGCCTTGGCTTCCCGAAGTGCTGGGATTACAGTCGTGAGCCAGCATGCCCGGTCGCTAATCCATAACTTCTACAACACTTAACGGATGAAATAATAACCACTTTAGTGTACGTCCTAAGAAGCAAATCAAATCTCAAAAACTAACAGCCTCTCCATTTCAAAGGGCCTTCTGCTAGAAAATATTAGTTCCTTAACTCTTCCCATCCCCTCAGTTCTGCTGAACTTACAGAGCTGACTGATGTTGGCATTTTCCAGCAGCGTCACATAGCCGGTGACATTGCTGGGGATGTGCACATCTCGGACTTCCTGAAGATCGCCGGCGCTCCTCCCCACAGCTACCGTCACCTGCTGCGGCATGTAGCTCTGGTCAGTGGCAGCCACTGCAATGGACAGGTGCCTAAGCACAACATCTGGCTTCATTTTTAAACTAGAAAACACAGAGAGCAGAAACCAGAAATGTTGATATGAACCAAGAACTGACAGGATCCAGAAGTCCCACCTCAAAGATCCTACATGTAATATACCCAAAGGCTGATTTTCCCAACAGCAACTAACTTGAAATGCTGGCTAGGAGTTTCAAAGTCCTTATGACTTTCCCACATCTCTAAAAGAGGTTTCGGTTCAAGACTAATCTTATGATTCCTTTTAAGCTACTTGTACAGGAAGGAAAGAACATGAACATTCTAACAAAATCCCTTTACCTGGAAAAAGCAAATTTTAAACCACATACAAAGAACTGAGTATATTTCCTCATCTATAAATTAAATGTCTAACGGTCAAATGTGCCCTCTAGGAGAAAACAATATCATTACTTCTGGCACTTATTTCTACCAAGTGGAATTAGCCTGTTTTCTGAGGGGACAGGTGAAAATTTCAATAGCAGCTTCTGAACTTCCAGAAATACCACAGTTTATTATGTCAGCTCCACTCCAGGATTCCTGACCATACCATTCCTTCTTCTAAAGTGACCAACTCACTTGCATACAGTGAATTTCAAAAATGTACAGAAACGGCTGCATGCTGTGGCTCACACCTGTCATCCCAGCACTCTGGAAGGCCAAGGTGGGCAGATCACCTAAAGTCTGGAGTTCGAGACCAGCCTGGTCAACATGGTGAAACCCTGCCTCTATTAAAAATACAAAAATTAGCTGGGTGTAGTGGTGGGCACCTGTAGTCCCAGCTAATTGGGAGGCTGAGGCAGGAGAACTGCTTGAACCTGAGAGGAAGAAGTTGCAGTGAGCACAGATCACACACTGCACTCCAGCCTGGGCATCAGAGCAAGACTCCATTTCAAAAAAAGAAAAAGTATAGAAATGGACCGGGTGCATGGACTCGCGCCTATAATTCCAACACTTTGGGAGGTCAAGGTAGAAGGATTAAGGCCAGGAGTCTGAGACCAGCCTGGGCAATGGGGTGAGGCCCCATTTCTTTTTCTTTTCTTTTTTTTTTTTTTAAATAGAGACGGGGTTTTACCATGTTGGCCAGGCTGGTCGCAAACTCCTGACCTCAGGTGATCCACGCACCATGGCCTACCAGAGTGCTGAGATTATAGGCATGAGCCACCGTGCCCAGCCTGTGAGGCCCCGTTTCTACAAAAAAATGCAAAGAAATTAGCGAGGCATCGGGGTACATGCCTAAATCCCAGCTATTGAAACTGAGGCAGGAAGACTGCTTGAACCCAGGAGTCCGAGGTTACAGTGAGCTATGACTGCACCACTGCACTCCTGCCTAGGTGACAAAAAGACATCCTGTCTTAAAAAAAAAAAAAAAAAAGGAGAGAAAGGATATTTCAACATACCATCACATATAAGTACTTGTTCTTTGTGATGCTAATTTCCCGAGAAACTAGTGAAAAAAGATATAAAATCAGTACTAATCTGAAATTAATCAAATATTATTTCCTCCTTAAAAATATCAGGGAAATTTTCTGTTTATGAATATATAAGCCAGGTTATATGATTTCACATGACTCCTTTGACTTCATTCTTTAAGCACCTTCACAGATAGCCACTTAAAAGGCAAAAGCAGTTAAGAAGAAAACATTACAAAATTTAAAAAAAATTAAAAAGTATGATTTGCCACCCACCGAATCCAGTGTGAACAGGCACTGCCATCTGACTGCCAGTAGGAAGAGGTTTCTCCGTTTGTCATCTTGTCAATGTCGGCAGAGTTGGAGGACGTTTCTATATAAGCATAGCACTTTGCTACTGACTTGAGTTTATCCATCTCTGGGCTTCTAGTCAGATCTCCGGGGCTTTCTGCAGGGGAAACCAGAGTTTAATATATGACATCTCTTTTGCAAGGGGTAAAAAAGAGTCATTTAAAAAATCTAACAGAAACACGCTTGGTACTTTGGCCCTAGAAACACAAATCTTCTTAAAAGCTCCTTCTGGATCCTTTCGTAGTTCGTCAGTGTCACGAGTGGGTTTTCATGCACATACCTGTCTAATGTGAAAACCATGTCTCCTTCCAAAGAACCCACTGGCCAAGGATTACCCCATCATCTCATCTTAGTGCAATTCTTTCATCACTGATACATTTGCAAAGCCATGCCGAGAAGAAAACGGTAAATTACGGTTTGAATTCATATGTTTAAATAATGAGGGACACTTTTTAAGCTGCTTGCTTCTGAGTACAGTCTAGTCCTGCTGTCTTCCATTTTCTTCTGGGTCAATTCAAATATTTTCTATACATTATCAAATGCATATATAAACATATATACATAACAGCTAACATTTATTTGAGTGTTTACTATGAGCCATACACTTTTTGGTTGAGATTTTTTTTTGAGAGGGTCTCGCTCTGTTGCTCAGGCTGGAATACAATTGTTGATCACAGCTCACTGCAGCCTCAATCCCCTAAGCTCAAGTGATCCTCCTGCCTCGGCCTCCCAAGTAGCTGGGAGTACAGGCATGTGCCACCACACCTGGCTAATTTTTAAAAATTTTTTATAGAGATGGGGGTCACCCCTGTGTTGCCCAGGCTGCTGTCAAATTCCTGGCCTCAAGTGATCTTCCCACTTCGGTCTCCCAGTGTACTGGGATTATAGGCATTAGCCACCATGCCTAGCCATGTGCTTTTTATACATTCTTTATGGCTTAATTCATTTTAAAATTAAAGAAACTGGCTGACCTCAGTGGCTCACACTGTAATTCCCCTACTTTAAGAGGCCAAGGCAGGCAGATCACTTCAGGTCAGGAGTTAGAGACCAGCCTGGCCAACATGGTGAATACTCGTCTCTACTAAAAATAAAAAAATTAGCCAGGAACGGTGGCACGTGCCTGTAATCCCAGCTACTGAGGAGGCTGAAGCTTGAGAATTGCTTGAACCTGGGAGGTGGAGGCTGCAGTGAGCTGAGATCACACCACTGCACAGCAGCCTTGGAGACAGAGTGAGACTCCATCTAAAAAAAATAAATAAATAAAAGAAAGAAACTGAGGAACACATAGTGAAATAACTGCCCAAGGGTGGAGTTAACGGAAAATTTAGTCAATTGTATCTTTAACATGTTACAAAATTTATTTTTGTTACCTAGAATGCCACTTGTTTTTGACTCTGCCTATGATACCTTTTGCTGTGAGGAAGGTTGAATTTTCATACAGACTAATTTATTAATCTTTTCTTTCATAGACTCTGGTTTCATGTCTTGCTTAGAAAGGCTGTTCTGGCCTGGCGAGGTGGCTCACACCTATAATTCCAGCACTTTGGGAGGCCAAGCCAGGAGGATCACCTGAGGTCAGGAGTTCAAGACCAGCCTGGTCAACATGGCGAAACCCTGCCTCTCCTAAAAATACAAAAATTAGCTGGGCATCGTGGTGCATGCCTGTAATCCCAGCTACCTGGGAGGCTGAGGCAGGAGAATTGCTTGAACTCAGGAGGCAAAGGCTGCAGTGAACCGAGGTCACACCACTGCACGCCAGCCTGGGCATCGGAGCAAGACTCCCTCTCAAAAAAAAAAGGTTGTTCCGTATTTTACAAAGTGGAACTATTTTCTTCCAATATTTTTAGCATTTTATTTTTAGTTGAACTTTTTAATCATCTGAAATTTATTTTAGTGAATGGAATGTATTAAGAATCTAGTTTCAGCTAGGCGTTGAGGCTCACGCCTGTAATCCCAGTACTTTGGGAGGCCCAGGTGGGTGGATCATCTGAGGTCAGGAATTTGAGATCAGCCTGACCAACATGGTGAAACCCCATCTCTACTAAAAATACAGAAATTAGCTGGGCTCGGTGGCGTGTGCCTGTAATTCCAGCTACTAGGATGCTGAGGTAGGAGAATCACTTGAACCTGGGAGGCGGAATTTCTGGAGATCACGCCACTGCACTTCAGCCTGGGCAACCAGAGTGAAACTCACTCTCCAAAAAAAAAAAAAAAAATCTAGCTTTATTTTTTTCTTCAAATGGCTAAGAAGGTGCCCTAACTCCATCTGTTGACAGTTCGCCTTTCCATCCTGATTTATAACACCGACTTTATCTGGTACTATATTCTCACATGTATATCGGGTCTATGTCTAGACTCTGTTATATTCCACAGACCTATCTACACACGTCATGAACTTCTGTTGCCATCTCTGAGTGAGTCTGCACTGGGTTCCCTCATTTATCCACCAAATACTCAGTGAAGGAATATGGAAGCACACAACACAGACAACATACAAATGAATCAGTAATGCTACAACTTCAGGTAACAGTAAGAGCTATTTTGACCATTAAACCTGCAAAGGTGATCCTGACCAGAAGCTGGGGAGTGGGAGTGGTATTAATTAGATCAACAGAAAAGGCATCCCTGAAGTCACATCTGAGCAGAGAAGTGAATGATGAGAAACCAGCTGTGTTAGGAAGGAAGAAAGGGAATGAGGATCACATTCTTATGCTACAAACTCTTTACTTTGTATTTTCAGAAATAAAGGTGGGGAAAAGGATTGGCTCATTTTATCAATCCTACATTTAGGAGAAACGATAAGAGCATTTTCAGGAGAACCCCCATGCACATACCCTTTTCTTTTTGTACCAGCTGATCCAGAGACTCCTTGAGAACGGAAGACCTCATGGTGCACACGTTATTGCAGTGCTCCAGCATCGGGTAAGGTATCACCGCGCTGGAGAGCCGATTGCGGTGCAGGAAACGCAGTATCATGGACGAGTGAACAGCAAGGCCCTCCTTTGACTCGGAAAATATGTCTATGAACCCTAAATAGACAAAATCCATTTTTGGCATTTTGCGGAAGCCACAGTAGTTCCCACAACCCTTGCCTGGTGTCCATCTGAACTGGCTAAATTAAAAGCAGCCATTAACAACCTTCATTGGCATTTTCAGTTTTAATCATTTAAAAATCTAAGTAAGTTTTAAAGAAATGACCCAGTAGCATTCTGAACTTAAGAATTAATTTAGGCCAGATGCGGTGGCTCATGCCTGTAATCCCAGCACTTTGGGAGGCCAAGGTGGGCAGATCACCTGAGGTCAGGAGTTCGAAACCAGCCTGGCCAACATGGTGAAACCGCGGTCTCTACTAAAAATACAAAAAAATTAGCTGGGCGTGGTGGTAGGCATCTGTAATCCCAGCTACTTGCGAGGCTGAGGCAGGAGAATCGCTCGAACTCGGGAGGTAGAGGTTGCAGTGAGCTGAGATCACACCACTGCACTCCAGCCTGGGGAACAAGAGCAAAACTCCATCTCAAAAAAAGAAAAAAAGAATTAATTTTAGTTGAACAGAATTTTAGAAGTCCTAGAACAATGATTATTTGTTTCGATCCAAACTTCAAAAATATATAAGCACTTAAACACTAAGTTTTGAATGAAGTCTTGCATATAGAATACGGGGCAGAAATAAAGTTCAGTGCATTAAGAGTAAAAGCATAACTGCTTTATACTAAGATACTAAGACAATGATAATGACAAGACAACCACCGCCATTACCACAATTCCCAATGGCATTTTACAACCAGTAAGGTTCCCAACGGCATTTTACCACCAGGAAGATTTCCAACGGCATCTTACAACCAGTAAGATTTCCAACAGCATGTTACAGCCAGTAAGGTTTCCAACGGCATCTTACAACCAGCAAGTTTTCCAATGGCATTTTACCACCAGTAAGTTTTCCAATGGCATTTTACCACCAGTAAGTTTTCCAATGGCATGTTACAGCCAGTAAGGTTTCCAACGGCATCTTACCACCAGTAAGGTTTCCAATGGCATGTTACAGCCAGTAAGGTTTCCAACGGCATCTTACCACCAGTAAGGTTTCCAATGGCATGTTACAGCCAGTAAGGTTTCCAACGACATCTTACCACCAGTAAGGTTTCCAATGGCATGTTACAGCCAGTAAGGTTTCCAACGGCATCTTACCACCAGTAAGGTTTCCAATGGCATGTTACAGCCAGTAAGGTTTCCAATGGCATGTTACAGCCAGTAAGGTTTCCAACGGCATCTTACCACCAGGAAGATTTCCAACAGCATGTTACCACCAGTAAGGTTTCCAACGGCATCTTACCACCAGGAAGATTTCCAATGGCATGTTACAACCAGGAAGGTGCCTCCATGTACATCATATCATTCCGTCCCCACAATAAGGTGAGGGGATGCACAGAAGGTACAGGTAGCCTTTTCAACCACTGAGGAAAATGAGGCTCAGGTCACACGCCAAGATGTCAACTGATAATAGAGAACGTCCCCCCGCCATGAGGCCATTGGTGCAGGCTGGGAGAGAGAAGGCAGGTGGCAGGAATGGGAACCATGGGCATTTGAGCCACTTCCTCACGTAACTTACCTGTGCCTTCAGGACCTACTCAAGCCCAGTCACGTATATACCACTTCCATCTGATGATGGAAAGCTGCTGTGCACGACTCACTTCATGGCTGGATGGCTCAGAAAGCTCCCAGTTCATGAAAGGCAGTTCAGGTCACAAGGTAACTTGGTGACCCAGAGTCAAACGTTCAGTTTCTACCAAGGCCCAGTCACAGGCCAAGGGCTGTCTCTCAGAAGGAGAGCAGTTATCTGCAGAAGATGGTAGGGCCTTGCTCCAAAATCCTAACGGCCTCCACTGTGATTTACCTACAGGGTCGGCTGAAGGCTCCAGACAGCATCTCTGTCTGCACTGACACCCCAGGCACCACTGGATCTGCTGACTCATTATGACCCACGTGGCACAGCAGTCTGGGCCTGTTGCAGAGCCTTCTCCTGTTCCGGACCCCACTTAAAACTGGCAGCCTTTCGGGTCACTCGATAAACAGGCCAGAGTAACATATCCAAATGAGAAATGCGTTGTCTCCACATCCAACTTGGTCCACTAGGCATTGTGCCTCTTTCTTTGTTGTAGGAGGGGCCAAATATAGCAACTTCCCCTTTACCTTAGAAGGAACGTCTCCACAGGCCCCACACCACCGGACCCCTAAAAATGTCACTGAGGTAGAAGGCCCCTGTATTTATTTCAAATGTATTTACCACCCCTGGCACACAAAGGTCTCACCAACAAGTCCAGTGTGTTTGCTACTTCTCATCGCTGGGTCCAGCCAGCATAATGTCATCAGTGTAATGGACCAGCATGATATCTTGTGGAGGGAAAGTGATGAAGATGTCTGCAAACAAGACTGTGGCACACAGCCGGAGAGCTGATATACCCCTGAGGTAAGACAGTGAAGGTGTACTGCTGGCCTTGCCAGCTGAAGGCACACTGCTTCTGGTGGGCCTTATGGACAGAAATGGAGAAAAAGGCATTTGCCAAATCAATGGCTGCATGCCAGGTACCAGGCGGCATGTCAATGTGCTCAAGCAATGAAACCACATCTGGTACAGCGGCTGCACTTGCAGTCACCACTTGGCTAACCTGAAGATGATCCCCCATCACTCTCCAAGATTCATCTGTCGTCTGCACAGGCCAAATAGGGGAGTTGAATGGTAACGTGGTGGGAATCACCATCCTTGGATCTTTCAAGTTCTTGATGGTGGCACCAATCTCTGCAGTCCCTCCAGGAGTGTGATATTGTTTTTCATTTACTATTTTTCTAGGAAGAGCCAGCTCTAATGGCTTCCGTTTGGCCTTTCCCACCATAATAGCTCTTACCCTACTGGTCAGGGAGCCAATGTGTGAGTTCTGCCAGCTGCTAAGTACGTCTATTCCAACTATGCATTGGGTCTTTCCAATTCAATGAATCCTTCCCATTCTTTGAATCTTTCCAATTCAAAGAATCTTTCCCATTCTTTCCCAATCAATGCCTTCATTTTAACAGTGGAGACCTACTGGGGCTGAGCATGCAGCTTTAACTACAAGGTCAGTCACTCCAATGCTATGAGCTTGTGTCTGATTTTCCACAATTTCAGCACTTTGTCTAAAGGAGATAAGACTCACCTAGGGCAATTTTGGAAGATGTGAGGCTAAGTATGCATTTCTGGAGATAAAATCCCTGAGCTCATCCTTCCCTTTCATCACTTTGTCCAGCAAACTTAGGAGCAGCAACCAACTTCATTACAGTCCTTGGTTCTCCACATATGGCCAAAGGTATCATGTATGGAGTCAATAAACTTCTTGCCTCTCAAGAGAGGTGAATCGGGAGTATCAGGTGCATTTACTTTGCATAACTCTCTTAACAGTTCATGCTAAGGACTATCAGTGTTCTCCAAACTATTAGAAGTAGACCCTTTAGCATTTTGGGGTCTAATCAGATTAAATGGCGAACTCCAAAACCAACTAAAGAAATCCATCCTTAAAATTGTCTTCCTCTAGAACCCCTTCTGGTACCAAAATCTCTATTAGTCAGGGTTCTCCAGAGGGACAGAAATAATAGATATGTGTACATATAAAAGGGAGTTTATAAAGGAGAATGAGCTCACACAATCACAAGGCAAGGTCCCATGATAGGCCGTTTGCAAGCTGAGGAGGAAAGAAGCCAGCAGTGGCTCAGTGTTTTTCTCCGCTGACTCCACAGTAATACCTGAGCTTCATATTTATGACACTGCCGATGCTGCACTGATTTGCTCAAAACCCACGTGAAAAACGGATCTGGTGCAGGTGCTCACGCCTGCAACCCCACCATTTCAGGAGGCCAAGGCAGGTGGATTGCCTGAGCTCAGGAGTTCAAGACCAGACTGGGCAACATGGCAAAACCCTATTTAAAAAAAAAAGACTTGTTTACATAATGGAAAAAGTATTTTCATATGCTGAAACACTTGGTAAATTAATTTAGCTTTCAGTAATGAATTCCAATTCCTAATGAATTAGGAATTAGGAAAAGCCTACTGTCTCTTTTTTAAATGCTTAGGCACCAACACCACGAGATACAAGAGAAACTAGTTTTAGAATACACAAAGGTTAGACACGAAAACATCCCATCACCAAAGCAACTTCAGCTTACAAAGGTGCATTCCAAGACTGATAAATTGAGTGCTGATGAAAACTTCTGAGTAGAAGTCCTAAGTCACACGCCTGCTATGTAAGTGCCTTGAGATTTGGACCCTGAAGTTTTCTCAGTCTAATCCCCCATTTTACCACAGTTGCCCAGCACGACAGTACACTATGAATTATCTGTTGGTGGATTCCCAGGTCTCAGCCCCTTTGCTTTCCTCCCCAAAACTGTCTGAGGTGTCCAAATAAAGCTCCTCATGCTATCCACATGCTGGTAATGCAAAAGTGGAGTAATATATAAATGCTAAGACATAAGCTGGCTAAAGGTAATACAGGCCGGGCACGGTGGCTCACGCCTGTAATCCCAACACTTTGGGAGGCCAGGATGCGTGGACACTTGAGGTCAGGAGTTCGAGACCAGCCTGACAAACATGGTTAAACCCCATCTCTACTAAAAATATAAAATTAGGCAGGCGTGGTGGTGGGTGCCTGTAGTCCTAGCTACTTGGGAGGCTGGGGCACAAGTATCTCCTGAACCTGGGAGGTGGAGGCTGCAGTGAACAGAGATTCCCTTGCACTCCAGCCTGGGTGACAGAGTGAGACTCTATCTCAAAAATAATAATAATAATAATTTTAATTGCCATGAGACTGGGAAAAAAGTTAACATGTATAAAAAATACATAATTAAAGACAACCTGAGGGAGAATGGAAATGCACATTTTTTTTTTGAGATGGTTTCGTTCTATCACCAAGGTTGGAGTGCAGTGGCACCATCGTGGCTTACTGCAGCCTCAACCTCCTGGGCTCAAGCAATCCTCCTGCCTCAGCATCCTGAGTAGCTGGGACCAACGGTGCATACTACCATGCCCTGATAACTTTTTTAAGAGATGAGGTCTCACTATGTTGCCCTGGCTGGTCTCAAACTCCTGGCCGCAAGCAATCCTTTTTGGCTTCCCAAAGTGCTGAGATTACAGGCATGAGCCACCATGTCTGGCAAGAAATGTATATCCTTCATTACTACACGGACACTATCCTTCCCTAGCTGAATAAATCACACAGCAGTAAGTAAGCCAGAAGGTCAAGCACAACCAGATTTACACTTTTGTTCTATGAAATGTATTTTGCCTCCACTGCTGCCTTAAGTATTATGACACCAAGTGCACAGAGCGGGAAAAGTTCTGAGATAAAGTAAATCAAGACTGAAAGGAAAATGTATAAAGTGATTTTCGAACACAACTGTCTTCTCACTGGAAAAAAAAAAAATGTTAATTTTATTATGATACTGTCTTCACATAAGTCCGAGCTCCCAAAAGAAACCATAAAAAAACACAGGCCATGTCTTTTCATATGCACCATGCAGAAGATCATTGCTTAATTTTAAGCTATTTTTATTCTTAAATTTCTGAATATAGTAGTCCTCCCTTATCCACAATTTCAGTTACCCATGGTCAAAAGCCCAAAAATAGTTGAGTATGGTACAGGTACTGTGAGAGAGACAGAGAGAGAGAAAAAAAGAGGAGCCACATTCACGTAATTTTTATGACAGTATATTGTTATAATTATTCTATGATCAGCTATTGTTATTGACCTCTTATTATGCCTATTTTTTACATTAAAGTTTATCCGAAGTATACACATACATCAGAGAAATATGTAGTATATATAGGGTTGGGTACTATCCTTAGTTTCAGGCACCCACTGGGGGTCTTGGAACATCTCCCTCATGGATAAGGAGGGACTACTGCAATAGCTTTCTAAGAAAACCACCAAGTGCTTACCACATGCCAAAAAAAAATGTGCCAGATGTGAGGACACAGCAGAAATAAGACAGAAGGTCCCTGGCCTCGTGGAACTACAGTACAGGAGTGAAGACAAACACTTTACTCATAACTGAATAATGAATTGATCAATGACAATGGTAATAGGTCGCAAAAAGGAAATGCAGGATCCTAAGAGAACGAACAGTGGAGGCCAAAGGTGGCGGCTTCTGCTGAGAGTGAAATAGAGACGTAGTAAGGAAGGCAGCCTCGGACCAGGGCTCCTCAAGTGGCAGAAGTGCCGACAGCGCCGTACTGGGGAACGAAGATGATGCTACTGAATGCTAGCTCAGATCACGTGCCTAACAAATACTGTTGGGGGAGTTTATTGCATGTGGCCACAACTGTGCCTCACTGCAATCAGTAGTATAGCAAGTTCATCTGGGTTCTAAGAGAGCACTCGGATGAAAGCCTCACCTGGAACAAGAGAACAGGCCTGTAGCTGTCTGATGATGTGGCTCAGCTCCCCCTGAAGATTAGCTCCGCTGGAATTCTTGAGGGCCTCCAACATGTTCTCAGCATCAACCGTCCCATCACCCTCGGCATCAAACTGGGCAAAGGCCTACAAGATAAGAGATGCAAGAAAATCAGGGCTGTTCCAAGTAACTTCTTTTATTTACAGTTCTCAAGACCAGTGATTTATTTATTTTTGGTTGCAGGGGGAAGAGTCCATATATATCAATCAAAGATAAATTTACAATAGGAACTCACTGTGCTTTGTAGGATATATGTATACAAGCACACAAAGAGTATACGTGTGTATACAATTTAATCTTATTTGTATTCCAATCCACATTCCAAGAGAGTAACCACTTAGTAATCTAAGAGAGTAATTATTTAGTAAGTCTTCTCCCCACTAAATAATTTCAGAAGGAAGCAGCCACTGCAAAACTTTTCAACTGGTTGCAAAGTGGCAAAATATAAAGAATTGGCTTAGAATACCACCTCAAGTTTAGTTGGACTTTTTTCTTTTTTTTCTTTTGAGACGGAGTTTTGCGCTTGTCGCCCAGGCAGGAGTGCAATGGTGTGACCTCAGCTCACTGCAACCTCTGCCTCTCGGGTTCAAGCGATCCTCCCAAGTAGCTGGGATTACAGGTGCCCAACAGCATGCCTGGCTAATTTTTTTTGTATTTTTAGCAGAAATGGGGTTTCACCATGTTGGCCCGGCTGGTCTTGAACTCCTGATCTCAGGTGATCCGCCCACCTCAGCTTCCCAAAGTGCTGGGATTACAGGTGTGAGCCACCGCGTCCAGCCAGGCCTTTTCTTTTAAACACTCCTTTGGACACAAGAGCAAACTTGGTTTACCTGTTTCACAGTCCTGTTTTCACCAACCTTTAAGTGTAATCTAACTTGCCCCTTGTCCATGTTGGGCCATCTGGGGAACTTGGTACAGCAGAGATCTGGTTTAAATCTGCTCTATCACTACTCTGCTATGTGATCTTATGTAAGTTTCTTTACCTCCACAAGGCACAGCTTCTTGATTTGAAATATCGAGCAAATATTGTTAAACTCACAGGCTGCTGCCTTGATTAAGTAACATCTGAACAGAGCTCAATACCTTACAATGCTCCCCTTCTCCTTTCTAACCTCACCCTCTCATGTCTCTGACCACTTTCCTTCACATCCTACAAGACTTACCTCACTTAGCAACTGCCCCCTCTCCCCAGATTTCAATCCCATCCTCAGCAATGCCTTCTGTCCTCCTGCTGATACACTCACTCACACATCCCCCTCATCATGCAATACTTCAGGAGCCTTCCAGCCTCCTTTCCAAGTAATCCTCTCTCTTTCTTAAAACTCCTGCTTCTTTTTATTTCTCTCCTCCATGAAACAGGAAAACACCTCACTGAGGTTTCATGACTAACACATATAAACCTATTTCCATCATAGACCCCGAACAACGTAGTGTTTAAGAGGAACAAATGCAAATTCCTGTACTTGAGTCCAAAAACCATGGGCATAAATGCAGTACGGGGAGCAGTGAGTTTAGAAGCAGCATGGAAAAGATCATAGCATTCTTTTTCTCTCTGTTCAACCTGGCAAGATTATCCAAAAAGTTAACAGGATCAAAGACTACACTAATCCAGGTGTAACATTCAAAAGGAGAGGAGATATTATCTTGTTCTTCTCTGACTAGACCTAATCAAGAAAGATGAGTTTGGTTTTGAAGCTACACACTAAAAAGAAATGAATAGAAGAGATCAGAGGACAGAAACCACGTTAGAGAGAAAGGCGAAACTGTGCCTGTGGGGGAATTTTAAGTGTGGAGAAAAGAGGCCTGGGAGTAACACAGTCCTGATGGGATGTAATGGGAAGGAGGGAAGCAGCAATTAAAATTAATGTCATTGGATAGAAGATAGAGGGAAATGTTCATCATGAAGGTGGACCTGTCTGTTGTCATGGGGTATAAAGATGGGTTAAAAGGCCAGCCTCCGTGGGTCATGCCTGTAATCCTAGCACTTTGGGAGGCCAAGGTGGGTGGATCACAAGGTCAGGAGTTCAAGACCAGCCTGGCCAAGATGGTGAAATCCCATCTCTACTAAAAATACAAAAAATTAGCAAGGTGTGGTAGTAGGCACCTGTAATCCCAGCTACTTGGAAGGCTGAGGCACAGAACTGCTTGAAACTGGGAGATGGAGGTTGCAGTGAGCCAAGATCATGCCACTGCACTCCAGCCTGGATGACAGAGCAAGACTCCATCTCAAAAAAAAAAAAAAAAAAAAAAAAAGATGGGTTAGGAGGCTCTGGGAAGAAATGCCTACCCTATCCCTCAAGGCTTCAGAGCAGCATCTGGACAACCAGCCATCGAGAGTGTTCATAGTTCAAAAAAGTCATACTAAACAAATGCATTTATCTCTGTTCCCTCCAAAACCCATTAAGACAATATTACAAAGAGATCTGGGGTATATGTGTATGTTTTAAGCACACAGACAAAGATTACAAGCTACAACAGCTACCAAATTTTGGAAGCTCAGCAACAGGTGGATAAGTAGTATCTGGCTGGTTGATCCAATAAGGTAGAATTCTAATCTGAGTAGGCAAGGCTGAGAAGCAAGCTGCCCCATGCTGCAGGCTCAAAAAGACTTAGACTTAGGGGCTGGTAGCAACAGGTGCTGTGGAAAGTGGATGTAAGTGGAAAAAAGGCTATTTTAAAAAGCAGAACTGGGCCAGGTGTGGTGGCTCATGCCTGTCATCCCAGCACTTTGGGAGGCCAAAGTACCTCCCAAAAGGGTAGATCACTTGAGGCCAGTCTCTACTAAAAATACAAAAAATGAGCCAGGCGTGGTGGCAGGCACCTATAATCCCAGCTACTTGGGAGGTTGAGGCAGAGAACTGCTTGAAACCGGGAGGCAGTGGTTGCAGTGAGCCAAGATCGTGACACTGCAATCCAGCCTGGGTGCTAGAGCGACACCCTGTCTCAAAAAAAAAAAAAAAAAAAAAGCAGAACTGATTGGATAAACGCTTTTTTTTTTTTTCTTTGAGACAGAGTTTCGCTCATCACCAGGCTGGAGTGCAGTGGTGAGATTTCAGCTCACTGCAACCTCTGCAATTCTCCTGCCTCAGGTGATCCGCCTGCCTCGGCCTCCCAAAGTGCTGGGATTATAGGCGTGAGCCACCGCCCCCGATCTTTTTTTTTTTTTTTTTTTTTTTTTGAGAAACAATCTCGCTCTGTCACCAAGGCTGGAACACAGCAGTGCTATCAGCTCACTGAAACCTCAAACTCCTGGGCTCAAGAGATACTCCTGCCTCAGCCTCTCAAGTAGATGGGACTACAGGCGTGTGTCACCACACCTGGCTGATTCTTTAATTTTTATGTACAGAATGGGTCTCACACTTTGCTGCCTAGGCTGGTCTCAAACTCCTGCCTTCAAGCGATTCTCCCACCTCAGCCTTCCAAAGTGTTGAGATTCTAGGCAAGAGTTGCCATGCCCGGCTCTAAATGATCTTAAGGAGAAACTGGACTGTTTTGCTTTGAGGAGAAAAGGGTGACAGCAATGTTGCATGTCTTTTTTAAAGTGCTACTTTGAAGGAATACATAATGAAATATTATGTATGAAATGATCTGACATCAAGATTTGCTTCAAAATAATTTGGACAGGGGAAAGAAAAAGTAGGTGGGGTTTGGATCAAATCAAATTGGCCTTAAGCTGGTAATTGTTGAAACTAGCTAACTTTACTCTTATTTTTACTTTCTTATGTTTAAAATTTTCCAATTAAAAAAAGGCAGATTCCCCTTTCCAATCCTGGCAGCAATCTGGGGGTGTATTCTCTCGAGAGCAGTAGGTATGTGGACTGGAAAATACCAGGCACAACTGAAAGTGAGAATACCACACTGAGAACAGGGGCACTGATGTTTACTCGCTACATACGCAAGACTCAACCTTCCCCCAGGTTTCCCAGAATGCTGGCAGCCAGCCTCAGAGCCGGCGAGCAGGAGACTGGAAAAGTATTATCTGGGGAACCTGATAAGCTCAGGGAACGCACCTACAGCCACCAACACTGGAGATCTCCCAACGAAAGGGCCAGCCAGTTCATCTTACCGTGAGGCCACCAGCTGACAAGCCAGACACAAAGAGCATCCAGCTTTTTAGTCTCCCATTCTTTAATGAGTGGACAGCCCAGGACACCTGGACATTTGAGTAAAGCCTTAATATGAAACACAGAAAAAGCAACCAGGAGAGGCTGGGTGTGGTGGCTCCCGTCTGTAATCCCAACACTTTGGGAGGCTGAGGCTGGCAGATCACTTGAGGCCAGAACTTCAAGACCAGCCTGGGCAACATGGTGAAACCCTATGCATACTAAAAACACAAAAAAATTAGCTGGGTGTGGTGACGAATGCCTGTAATCCCAGCTACTCAGGAGGCCGATTGCTGTGGCACAAGAATCGCTTGAACCCAGGAGGCTGAGGTTGCAGTGAGCTGAGATTGTGACACTGCGCTCCAGCCTGGGCGACAAAGCCAGACTCTGTCTCAAAACAAAACAAAACAAAACAAAAAACAAAACGGCAACTAGGAAAAAAGACTATGCAGAGAAAAGAAAACTTCAAAAGGATGATTAATATCTTCAGAGAAATATTTTTCTCAAAAAAAATTTTTTTTCTCCCACCTCAGCCTCTTGAATAGCCGAGACAGAAAGAAAAAAAAAAAAAAACAATTTT